>MJUT01053566.1:432122-477140 GCA_002080005.1 Gigantidas platifrons
ATAACAATAATATAAATACACAATCGGGCTATTCATTTAAATAAATGTTAAATTAGAAATAAAAATAAAAAAAGAAAATGAGACATTATTGGTAAATGTATCAAAAAGAACTGTCAAAAATATAATTTGTGTACTTGGTGTTGTTTTACAAACCATTTTAGACGTTTATATATATAGTATATATATATATATATATAAAACTAAAGATCGAGTAACACGAACCCCACTAAAAAGCGGGAGTGAACTCGTGGGCTCCGGAATGGTAAGGAGTTCCTTCTTCAATAGTGGCACCATTCGTCTTAATCTAGTTACACACCTGATGATAAGTCATTATTAAGGAACGGACCGGGAAGTGTTTATAGTGGAACATATCCGTGGTCCTTTGTGATACAGATATTCCATAATGGTTAACCAAATCATGGTGGTGACCGTAAAACTTTCGAAGTGATGACTTCAACTTAACCAATAGGAACCCTTGGTTCAGAATCTTCCTTGATAGCAGCAATCCTCAATCAAGGAAATCCTGATAGGAACCACAAGCTCTTGAATATCGTATCAACTGAGATATATAAATTCCACATGCATATGCTGCTGGAATGTTGTTACATAGAAATGGAAAGTTCACAATGGGAAAATTGAAATCATCTCTTTTGTGGTAAAGTTTTGTTCTTAACCACACCTCACTGTCAATTTCCAGGAGTAGGTCAATGTATGAGGCAGGCCTATCTGTGGTATCCTTTATTTCAAGATCAATGGGAATAGCTGCGATCACCGAAATAACCAAACCTAGAATAAAATGAACAGTTCATTCATATTTATATTTTTCTCTAAATTTATTAATAAGAAATAATAAGTCACGAAAAGAAAAAAAAAGAATGAAAACAAATTTAAATAGTGATGGTCAACAATTCGACCAATATCTGCTAGTCGCATATCGAACATCATCGACCAAAGAAAAAAAATACAACAACAAACAAAAACATACACACAAAAGAAAAACAAAAAACACCTTCTTCGAAAAAATGCCGACAGAAATCGATAAAATTTCCAGGTTCTGGCTTGGAACAACCACATAAATTTGTAGGAGTTTAACCCTTTACTGAAATAACAACCCCTTATTGATAATTAAAACTAAGGCGGCAATGCAGATGTAAGCAAACAATAAAAATCGAAGCTCAAAAATACCCACACAATTTTACAGATATGAATGACAGCCAATAAGAAAGTATCACCCACAGTTCAGTTGTAATAAATAGTTTCAAATAACTTTTTCCCCCAGAATTTCCCATTTATGTTAAAAAAATCTACCAACTTCTCAACTGTTTTTTATTTGGTTTGTGAAATGATGTTACAAGTTTTGCAAAATATGTTTTAACAGAGGTTCTTGTACACGTACCTGGAAAACTCTAGCAACATCCAAGCTGTTTTTTTTAATAATCAACAAGTTTTAACAGAACCATTATCATTATTTAAATACAATCTATTGATGATAATTATTTGCCGTCGTGGTAGATTTTGATATGAAGTACATATGTCACCTCTTCGGTCGAAACTAAAACTCAATTTAGTATATGTTTCATTTTCTTTCCAGCGCTATATCGTCTCGCTGGATATTCCTTGTATGTTACCAACTTCAGTGTTTCAACCACTTCACCAAAGCCAACCAATGGCCATCTCTGCTTTCATCATACAGGAACTACACTTCCGTCGATGAATCAAACTGTTGATTGTAATGTTCTTGGACAGTATATAGTTATCTATAATGAACGGAATAGAACAGTTAATGATAATACTCATGGATACAGTCCTACAGCTTGTCTAGAACTATGTGATGTTCAAATTTATGGTTAGTTGTACGATATCTCACGATGATGAATATATATATAAAATGCATTATTGAGTTAAGCCTGTCTATACTGAACTTCCTTGGGGGTAGGGTTATGGTTTTAACGCCACTTTCAACAATATTTCACTTATATCGTAGTGGTCAGTTTTATTGGTGGAGGAAACTGGAGTACCCGGAGAAAACCACCAACCTGCCGCAAGACACTGACAAACTTTATCACATAATGTTGTATCGAGCACACCTCGCCTTTAACCTCATTGGGACCAGAATTTCCTATGCATCTGGATTTTATTTAAAGTTCGGTTTTTACAGGTTTATGTATATTAAGGATTCGATTTAGACAGGTTTCACTGTGCTCAAAATGAAACAAAAAAAACGAATGAATAAGAATTCTGAAAGTTTGATACTGGATAGATTTCTTCTGCATATTCGTTTTGTTCATGTAAACAATAGTCACTGATAGTTCATACGACGCTACATGTTCCTGCAATAACATCAATCAGGTCCGTTCATGGTCAGAAGATTGAAAAGTCAAATAATTTTAAAAGTATTTATGGGCAAGTAAACCAAATGGTCTAAACAAGATATACTAAATCGGGTATGGTCACCTTCCAATGAGGGAGATTTACATTAGTTTTACTAAAATACAATATTTAGGACCTGTAAATTTGAAGGATAAATATATCAAATAAACCAGTTCAGTTCTGAAGCACTGACTACTGGACGGAAAATCAGTATTTATGAAAATAATTTTTTTTATTGTATTTGACATATATCTTTACTATATATCTATTGATCTTTCCCATTTTAAGGTTGCTACAAGACATGGTTTGGTAAAGAATGTAACCGACAATGTTCATTAAAATGTACTGATCAACACTGTTATCCTGGGAATGGCAGTTGTGTATGGGGTTGTAACTGTCTACGTGATAATTGTGATAATTCTGCTATTTGTACCGAAGGATGTAACAGAGGTTATGCAGCACAATATTGCAATCAGTGTAAGTATTGTTGAGAATATTTCTGCATGGTGGTAAACAAATGGGATTTAGTTGTTCTTATTCTTTGTGGGATACAAACCAATTTGTCCGTGACGATTTAATTAACGTTGACACGTGATAGTTTTGTAGGAGTGTCAGGAGTAATTGTTGATGGCCAAAATACAAGGCTCAATTTCGTGACCTCTTCCCTCTATACATTATATCACAATTGTAACTTTGAGCGATTCAGAACTATGCATCCTAAAAAAATGACGTATCTAGCTACACAAGAATATAGATGATATGTTTCGTTATGTTTGACATTCTCATTCTTTAGTTTGATTACTAGTGATACACCCAAGTCAGAGGGGATCGTGTATGGAGTTTGGGTTTAAGACAGCAGACTGAAAACGGTCCGTCTTGTATATTGAGTGTAATAGAACTACCTCTCTATAAACATAATATGATGAATTTTCCGCATTAAACCCCATGTGTGCATATGCATAATCTTAGGTCATTGATGCATTTTTCCAACAACCAACGTTTCCCTACCTAAACAAAGTAGACATGTTCTTGCAGAGGTATGATTTATAATAATAAAAGGAAAAAAGAAAAATACCACACTGTCGGAACAATTCCAACTTTAATAACATGTGACGGGGTTAAGCTAGTTTTATGATTCAAAACCCGTTCTTATGCGAAATTATAGAATCATGCAGATAAACACAAATGACTGAAGATGAATATATTGACTATAATTGTTATAAATCATGTAGATGTTATAAATCGAAATTTATTTACTAACATTGTGACCATTTTGTTTCTTCTGGGTATGAAATAGGTAAAGCTTTTTTTAACAAAGGGGCCGGGCCAATATACAAACCATACTTCTCAAAGCAATGACTAAAGCTGTCACTGTATCATTTTGGACGCTTTACTTTCTTATTGTATGAAGTTGTGTAAAAGGCAGAATGCTGATACATAAATACCATAATCATTTTATACGGACTTGCACGCACGCACGCACGCACACACACACACACGGTGCTGCTAATAAATTGTTGTCCATATTGGTAAAGAATAGATAACCTATTTCTCCGACAGATATCACCAGTGAACATGGTTTATCTACTCCACCTCGAATTGTAAACGCCACAGTCGCGCATTGATATATTCCTACTATGTTCATATACTGGCTACATAATTAAACAAACGATCTCAAATGTCACTTTATATCTACCTCCAGGAACTATTCTATCACACATTTTCTGTTCCTACAAGCAACATAACTGCAATCAAACATCTTGTTATCAGTATGTATAATGAGCTCTATGAACATAGCAGAATGAACCATTTTTTCTGTGTATATATTCTGCTTAAGTTCTTGATAAACTTCGTTCACTTGATTGTAAGTTTAATTCGGTTGACAATTATATGTTTCGACCTTGTATGCCACAATACCACATAAACTCATCAGATGCGTTTTCATTTTGAAGTAAATGATCATTCGGGTAATCGAAAAAATAGGGAAAAAAATAAATAGGAACGTTAGCCTCGTACTAAGTGTAATCCGGAGGGACAACCATTCAAAATTCTAACTACTCGAATTGACACATGAGCCACCGCTTTCGTAAACGGTTCTATCATGAAATTATATGGTCAACATATTAATTAAGGAATTTCATAATTCAACAGAATAAACAATGTTCACATGATCGGTAAAAGGACTTGGCGTGACCAGCGGATTGATCGAACCTGGTCCAAATTACTTTCAAGGTACATTGTATATCTAATGTAATGAGATTTATCGTTGACAGATAACCTTGCATCGTTTGGTAATGCAACACAACAACCTATACAAGGCAATCCTGACTTGGCTATAGATAGTAACAGAACGGCAGGGTCATGTTCCAAACCTAGTGGTCCAGAGGCATGGTGGCAGGTTGACCTCGGACAATTATCCGTTATCAAAAACATATACATTTATATCAGTTCTGCACTTAGTGGTAGGTATGAGGAGAACTATTAATATTATAATTAATATATATATTTCTATTCTTAGCATGTTGGTGAAATGTTCGTAATATTTTAAACATCATTATGGTTAAAGGTCTACATGGGAAATCCCACCAATATCCTTTCAACTGTCATTAACAACTTAAAAATATGCTTAAAGTTTTGGTAATAAAAGAGACATATTTTACTTCTGCTACCATTGTATTACGATATTTTTCACTTTCGACAGTACATTTTACTATCTCGGGTTGAGAAATATCGTAACCCACAAATAACAGAATGAGAATATATATTTTTTCGTAGTTTTCGTTAGTGAATAATTGACTAAACTACAGTTTGTGCAACTATACTTTTGATATATGATTGTGCACGTTGGACTGTATTTATGTTTATAGTACTAGTTCACTGAACAATATGCTTCCAACAATCCTAATAGGTTAAACAATGAGTGTAAAACTCATATGTCAAAGCCTTTGTCAATACCGTATGATGAAAAGAACATAAAATCCACTTATATGGATGATACAGTTCAGACGTTATAGTCAATTCTTTCAACATTATTTCACTTATATCGTGGCGGTCAGTTTTATCGGTGAAAGAAATCGGAGCACTCGGAGAAAACCACTGACCTGTCGCAAGTCACTGACAAACTTAATCACATAATGTTGTATCGAGTACACCTCACCACGAACAGGATTAGAACTCACAACTTTAGTGGTGGTAGGCACTTATTGCACAGGTAGCAGTAAATTCACCTACCATTCGATCACAATCCCAACCACCCCCTCAACACTGATGAATATACTGTCAAATAATCTGTATAATGCACTAGATTCTGGAACACTGTGCTTTTAATACAAAACGAATTAACATTTGTAAACTAAAAAATTCAATTTTCAACAGTGTATAATATTTAAGGTATAAATCTTTTAATGGCGCCACTAAATTATAGCATACCAACAGTCGTCTTCTTGTCAATTAGCTTTTATGTTCTGTTTATAGGAGATGGTAATGGACCTAACGTTTATGCCACTAATACCAGTGGAAGCTGGACAGATGAAATGTTACTAACTATGACAATAGATTTAAACAACAGTCTACCAATTCTAAGCCATTATGCAGACCTGTACATTATGGGACGTTATGTTATCTATGTACCAGGATCAGTGAACGTAGATTTGTGTGAAGTAGAAGTGGTCGGTATGTGTTTGTTTTTGATCGAAGCAGTATTAACGCTCTTTAGATATGCTTGATATTTGTTCGTATTGTCCCAGCTTTTGACCTTGATTTCGAGCTTCCTTGTATTTGTATTAATGTTGCTGGTGAATCCATATAGCATCTAAATGTAGTATGTGTAAAAGAAACGGATTATTTTAACACAATATTTGGCTTAATATACAAAGAGATAACACAAAACCAGCCATGAATCGGGTAATGATCTTGTAGACATGAACAAAAAGTAAAATGATTACATGTACCTTTGTAGTGAATAACTTGCAACAGACAAGTTACCGCAAATATTTAAGTGTTTGCTTTATGATTAAGACTATAAAAACCCACAGATTCACATTTGATTTCATAGGTTGTCCTGTTGGACGATTTGGCCAAGACTGCAACCAGACATGCCCCGAGAACTGTCATGGATCCTGCCATCTAGAAACCGGCAGATGTATATACGGATGTAACAATGGATGGTTAAACCAATATTGTAACGAATGTAAGTTACCACAAGCATATGCTATATTTCATGTTGAAATTGAATTTAAGCAAACCAATCTATAATTCTATTATAAAGCTTTGTCATATCTTTGGTACATGCTTTGACAACATTTTCAACGATTCAATACATGCACCGATATATACTTCATGCATGTTCTCAATGTCATTGCGTCAAAAGTTAAAATAAAGACAAATTTGAAATATGTTATAATATAATCGTTGTTTGTTTGTGGGATAAATGCATATTTTGGCTAAATAATACGATTTCGATGACAACACGTCTATTGCTATATACTTCTCTGACATATATAAATTGAGTCTCTTGTTTTTGGTAGCTATTTTTCTAATGTACGTAGCAATACAACATATTTTGTAGCATGTACCGCAGGAACGTTTGGAAGTCAATGCTTAGAAGATTGCCATTGTAGAAATGTTAGTTTTCCGTGTAATCATGTTCACGGAACATGCCCTGAGGGTGGATGTCAACGTGGATACGAAGGAAGTAACTGTAGTGTTGGTAAGGAGAGTGCTTGATTTTTGCTTAATATAAAGTGAGCAGTATATCAGCTAAAAATGTCACGCGAACACGTTCACAAACTGTGAAAGAAAGCAGCATATTATAAAGGGTTTGTATATGAATGGAGATAGTGAGGGGAAATGTGCATTTCAGCGATATATTTCTATAAGAAAATCACCTTTCATCCAATCGAATACTCCTGTAGGTTTATCCTGCGGCAGTAAGATAATGCTCATGTTTATTACAACAACAGTAAAATACTAATGAACAACAATGGTACCATACCAAGATAAAATAGCCTACAAAAGACGGAGGCCAAACAACCAAACATAACAACACCTGTACAATATCAAGGTATAACAAACCTACAAAACAGTAACGATGCAGCATACATTTGTAAATAGTTGTACTGGATTTATTTATTGAGCATGCAACTCAAATTATTTGTATTAATCTTATATATTTAGAGCTTAGTTATGAAATTATTACGAACGGACGCATATCATTGCTTTATATATGAAACGATTTCAGAATGTAGTGTTGGAACGTATGGCTTTAACTGTGAGGATTCTTGTGAAGGTTGTTTACTTGACACATGTGATAAACGGAATGGGACATGTACAGACCAAAGTGGCTGTAGACCTGGATGGCAATCCAAGCGGCCCATGTGTGATTTATTTTTCTTAAATATCCTATTCTCATAAACTCATAAGAGTATATAGATACTCATTTATTTCTTTTCACATTTTTCATTTTCTTTTGATACCACACCACCAGTTTACTACGCAAGCACTAACATTGGGCTTTACCACTTCAAATGTTTAATCCACGAATCATGCAGTTGATTCCAAAGAAATATAACTCATGCATCGATCAGTATTTAGTTTGTTGACAGACCAAAAATGATTTCCGTATATGTTTGTTAATTACTGTAATTCGATCATCACTACAATTGGTCAGTGTATGGCCCAATGTCAATACTTCGAAAAAAGGAATATCGGATATTATTAAAGGTGGATACCACTGGATTGTCTTCAAACTAGATAAGGTAGTACATATTTAGTGGGAAGAGAAATAACCTGCACATGTGATATATTTTAGTGATGTAAAAAAATACATTGATTTTGAGATCAAAGTGTTTCGGTGCCTATTACAATGCAATGGATGTGTAAAACAGAATAATAATAATTCTTCATTCCATTGTGGTCGTACCATATGACAGCCGATTCAAGCCTGTGAAAAGGAATATTCTGTTGTGGAGTACAACCCATGCAAAATAGATGTCCACTAGTTCAAGAAAGAAGCAAGTGAAACACGGATCGCGCCAAAAGGAAGTGGCGTAAATGTTTTGTGAATGTAAATTGCTTGTGAATAGAACGCATCTTTCATATAAAAGAGTACTTTCAGCAGATTCGAATGGCCAACTGCTAGGGTCCGTTGAAATTCAGAATATTGTGATGCTATTCTCTGCCTCTACTTGATTTATTGTCGCCATGAATATAGCTGAAATACTGCTCACTTAACTTAAATTACTCAATACAAGAAGTGAAGTAAAAGTGATTATATAGGTGTGCAATGTGGACTATGAATTAAACTACCATTCAACGTAAAAACATGATCATATGACAATAGCGATGTCGTCGTGGTCGTGAGCGTATGGGAATTTAATTTACAACTGTCTATACAAGCAATGCCTATCACCAACCACTACCGTTGTGAATTCGAATCTCGATCATGGCGAGAGGTACTCGATGCAGCACTAGGTGATAAAGTTTGTGACAGGTCGGTGGTTTTCTCCGGGTACACCAGTTTACTCCACCAATTAAACTGTCCGCCACGATATAACTGAAATATTGTTCAAAGTGGCGTTAAACACCATAACCCCAACCCTAAGACCAACCCACAGGACACTAGCAAGTTTGATTAGGATATTTCTGTCGAACATACGTACATATAGTACATAATATTATTTGTTTTTGCAGACGCCTGTTCCAAATATCAAAGATAAATAATTTGTATTTTATTTTGATAAAGTTAGGACAAATTAAGATGATACTTAATATTTATAAACTATTGCCAAACCAAACGAGAGATTAAAACAGCTTTGATTTGTTAGAAGTTCCATGCCGAAAATTTTATGCGAAAATTTTTTTATTTAACGAGCTTAAAAGAGCTTCATTGCATGAATCATTTATTTTATTGTTTTTCGTTGTTGTTGGCAGAAAGTATATCTGCATTTTTCCTACAGAATGTAATTTTGGTACCTCTGGTTTTAATTGTGAAGACAAATGTGATACATGTAGTAACTCTACATGTGAGAGAATTGACGGAAATTCTACAAATGGCTGCATAGGAGGTTATAGTGGCTACCAGTGTCAACTAAGAGGTATGTCCATACTTGAACCGCTCACTGTTCCGGAGCACATGAGTTCACCCAATCTCAATCTTTATTTTATGTGTATGTTTTTCAGTTTTTTGCTATGTAACACAAGATATTTTACAATTGTTGTTTTTTTGCATGGTATTGAATTGATTAGAGACAATCAGTGGTTAGCTTGCCTGTCTCGGGTACGCTATATTGTTGGTTGGATAAATCGTTCTGTTGAAACGAAAAACAATAAAATGGTGCTTGCTTGGTTGAGGAGTAAGCTCAGATACTTGTCGGCATATAGTTAAAAATATGATTATCTGATTAAATTTGCACTATAAAATCCAGCTCAGAATGTTGGTCTCCTACAATACTTTCATCACCATCATCTTCGTCATCATTTCATCGCAATGGTGCAATGACATTACTGCCAAATTGTTCACATCATGTCAAACAACAATCACTCGTCCACCAAATGAATTGAAATGTTGACAAAATTGTCCCTTCAATGGTAGGTTCTACAATATAACAAGGATTACATATGTACCTATGTTCTGCTATGAGACATGGTATATAATGAATTACTGAAAATTAGAATCTTGATGAAAGGTAGACAACAATTATATGGGAAGACTGAGTATATCAAATCATTCAAATTGTTTAAATGGTTATGGTTACGAGTGTTTAATACCACTTCCATTAATATTTTATAGTTATTCGTGGTGGTAAGTGTTATTGAGGGAGGACACCCGAGTACATGGGACAAACCACCGACCTGTCGCAAGTCGATAAACGTTTTCACATATTGTTATATCGAGTATATACTGTCATGAGCAAGAATCGAACTCGCATGTTTAGTAGTGATATGCACTAATGGCGTTGGTAGAAGGTACTAATGACATTGGTAGATGAAGCCTAACATGAAATCAGAATCATAACAATCCCTCAAAACATTTTATGGGCTTAATTTTAAAACAACTAAACTAAATCAATCTAAAAGTGACAGAATATGCTAAATAAATGTGGGTCTGGATTGTTAAACAGTGTGCACCTTTTGACACTGTTCAGGTTTGTGTGAAGTACCTGTTATAAAATGTTTGAGATATAATGCAAATTCATACTTAAAGTAATAATTTTTTGATTAGAATAACGAAAAATCCAAATATCTTTTAAACTATAGATTTTGAAACAGCAAAATAAGCGAAAGTTTTATTTAGAATTAGGAGTGCTAACTAAAAATGTTACAGTAATGCTTCTTATTGTTTTGGCTGAGGCTGCACTCAGATGAAATTTTATATTTTGGTCCTATTTTGTTGTCATTTTTCGGGTGGGAGTAGATGTACTTTATAGAAGAGCCATCCGTACGTCAGGTATCTTACATGTAAAATCTTTCTCTCAACCACGTGTACTTTAGACGAACCTGACAAGCATTTCTCTCATAAATTATTGTTATATTTTGCATATTTTGTAAAATGGGTAAAAAGTCTGGCTTATCACCGGAATGCCAAAAGTTTGTAAAAAAGTTGTTTGCCTTGTTTAGTAAGGAAAAGGCAACGAAGAAGCCAATTGTCTCATTTGATAGGGTATATCAAAGGACATCTAAAGCTTTGGGTGTGTCTTACACTTCAGTGCACCATATTATGAATGGTAAGAGGCCTTGTAAGTCGAATAGACCCAAAGAAAGAGCTAAAATTTTGGACCACTTTGATCATTGTGTTATTAAAAGAACAATCCACGGTTTATATTCACGGAAAATTGCTCTGACCGTCTCAATAATACATAAGGAAATAAAAGATTGTATTAAAATATCAATGTCTTAACTTACTCTAACTCTCATTGATCTTGGATATACTTATAAAAAATAGGTGATAAACGAAGAGTTCTGTACGATCAAGTGTCTATTATCAATGATAGGTGTAATTATCTGAGAAAGATCATCGTGTACATGGATGAAACATGGGTTAACCTAAATCACTGCACAGATTATATGTGGCTTCCGAATGATGGGTCTGATGCCCCAAAAATACCCTCGGGTAAAGGCAAACGTTTGATTGTTTTGCATGCAGGTACGCGAAGTGAGGGTTTGATTGACGGCTGCGATTTAGTGTTTCTGGCCAAATCAAAGGATGGTGACTATCACCAGGAGATGAATAGTGTTGTCTTTCTTGAGTGGTTTGAAAATCAATTGATGCCTGTTCTGGAAAATCCTAGCTTGGTTGTGTTAGATAATCCAAGTTATCACAAGGTTAAAACAGAAGATACGGTGTGCCCAAATTTTAGTCAGAAAAAAGCAGTTCTCCAAAACTATCTTACACAACACAACATTCCTTTTTCTGCTACTGATACCAAAAAAAGTATTATATGAAAAAATAAAACAAAAAAAGACCCCAGTAGTTTATAAAACAGATAAAATTGCTAATTTACACGGACATGAAGTATTAAGAGCCGCCGTTCGACACTGTGAACTTAACCCGATATAATTAATATGGGCGCAAGTCAAAGGTTTCGTGACTAAAAGTAATACCACCTTCCGATTAAAAGATGTTAAAGAACTCACGTACGCGCTTTCGGTAAAATTACAAAACATGTGTGGACAAAAGCAGAAGAACATGTGGTCAAATTTGAAAAAGAATACTGCAAAGAAAACTGTATATATAGAAGTGTCATAGAACCTATTATCATTGATTTTTGTGATGATGACTCGGATGACGAGACGGGTTGAAGTATAATCATATAATATAATAGGCAGAGAAAAAATGTAAAAATCGAATAAATGTCACGTTAAAGCCAATGCCGAAAATATTTGGAACATGGGTCTGCCAATTCATTAAAGTTTAAGAACAGTAATTGAAACTATCTGGGGTCAGATGAATTATTTAACTTATATTGATTATAACACGTAAATAATACACAAAACAACTTGACACAAACAAAAACAAGAAAAAAGATAAACAGGGACAGTTTATAATCCAATCGAAAACCAAACACAAAACGGGCCTCGTATTCGTGAAAAGTCAAAACAAACAAACACAAAGGTCGAAACTTTGGATTCCTGTTTTGGATAAGCATTTTGAAGTGGAATAGGTTAAATATATATTTCCAAACTTTTAGCTCACGTTTGAGTTTTTAAAGATATAACTTGGTTTAGTAGAATAGTTACGTAAAACAATTGCAAGTATCAATGATTCATCAATAATTTTTGCAGTTTTTAGGTATTTTTTTACCAATGCTAAGTTGAAGGTTTGGTAAAAAAAAATAGCTAAATAAATGACAGTGCTCAATGTCATAATCTACTCCCCCCTCCAAACACACACAAAAATCATTCATCCAATTGATCTCTAAGGTTCTATAATTAAAAAATGTACTAATTTTATGAGCATTTTTTAATTAGGAAGTCGCACAATCTCACAATCCGTTTCTTACATGTATATAAATTAAAAATGTCATACAGAATCGAACAAAACGACAATGATATTTTCTTCATATTTTGTTTACTGTTCAATAAAGCTTCAGTTTTTTTGTATATATTGGCTTTCAGCTTGCAAAATTGTTAGAGCAGCTATGTATTATTTATTTGTGTTTATTTTGTTTACTGTTTTTTTTGCACTCAGCTTGCAAAATAGTTAGAGTAGCTCTGTATCTTTACTTGTGCTTTTTCTTTTTATTACTGTTCACTATAGCTTTAGTTTTTCTTTATGTAAACTTTCAGCTTGCAAAACAAAAATGGTTAGATTAAAGTTTTTGTATGTTTATTTGTGTTTATTATTATAGTTGGTGTGGGTGTTGATGTGTATCTATATATTAACTAAACTATTGCTAGTTATAAATTGATTGAGTAGCTTTGTATGTTACATTGTGTCTATTAAGTTATACAAATATCTATTATTATTGATATTTTCAAAGCATGATATAATTGCTGAAAAGTTTATAATCCCAAAATCAGTTCTTTTTCATATAAAAAATATAGAAAACTGGTTACAAATTCGAGTTATCTCTCCTACATCATATTCTTTATTAATTTAACTGGGTGGAAAAATCTTTTTTTTTTTTTTGGGTCTCCATTCATTATTTGTTTCTATTTTATCGTTATTATTGGCAAAATATTTGAATATTATTTATGTTTACACTTAGTAATAAAAGTCTTGTTTAACAGAAATGAGGCTGAGACCTGAAATGAACAGGTAAATTTTTAGTAGTATATTTGCATATCACAGCCAATGCAAAAGGAAACAATTATATACATGTTAAGTAGATAAAATAAAAAAAAGTAAATCAACAAGTTGTTAAAAAGATCTGCATATATTCTTTTATATATTTGTATGTTCTATGCAGTTGAACAAGCTAAACCTGATTCTTCTTCCTCTTCAACTGGAACCATCGTTGGAATCGTTGCAGCAGTATTAGGTGTAGGTGTGATTGTAGTAATTGTATTCTTTTTAAGGTAAGTGTAAACACTGACAAATAAATCAAATAATTGAATGATATGGCTATCAGAATATAAACCAATCATGTTGGCTATTAAAAAGGTTTTAATTCGGGCTAAATGAGAACGTCTCAAGAACATAATCTGCCTAGATAACTAAGAGAAGCAATTGTCAACAAACCACTACACAGAAAGCTAAAGATTGCACAACATGAACGAATTCAACTACAAACTGCACGTGTATTCCGATGTTTCGTGATGGTAAGCAGTTCCTGCTTCACTATTGGCATCCGTCGCATTACAGATGTTAAAAGGACGGACGAGATCATGACGATAACGTTTTTATCCACACCGTTTAATGAGTGGAATTAAAAGTCACGAGCATTTAACCGTATATCAAAAGTTATAGAGTTAGTTCTTGTCATATTTTATATGTCTTGTTTGTATGCTAATACTTACATTGAATAATTATAAGAGTAAGCAAGGATATCGTGTGAAATAAGCATGTCGTAGCATCTTGCTGGCCACTCTCAAGGAAATATTGCATTATTCTACATTGGCGAAAGCATAATTAAGAGTTCTCCCTATTTTTCTAAATCATTGAAATATTTATAATAGTACTCGGTTGTTGCAATGTTTAAAACAACAAGGAAGCCGAGGTATATGTACTTGATCAATACGTGATAAATGATTTCGATAAATTAACATTCCACATAAGATGATTTGGGTAAACCCATATTGTTTCTCCGATAAATAAAATATTTCGAAACACAACATATTTTTGATTATACCTGTAGGTTTTAAGACGGATGTATGGAATAACAAATTAATAACAATATGTATAATTATAAATGGTTATGCGAGATGAAATGGAAACAATAGTTATTATGTATAAGGGGAATATCAATATTTATGTACTGCCTTAGTGATTTCGTTGATCGCATCTATCTGATTGAGATTGAAATAAATAATACCACAGATACAGATACGTCTGCTTCATACATTGACATACACCTCGAAATTGACAGCGAGGGATGGTTAAGAACGCAACTTTACGACAAAAAAGATGATTTCAATCTTCCCATTGTGAACTTTCCATTTATATGTAGGAACATTCCAGCAGCACCTGCATATGGAGTATATATCTCTCAGTTGATACGATATTGCCGGAGTTTGTGGTTCCTATCAGGATTTCCTTAATAGAGGGTTGTTGCCAACACAGAAGCTACTGAACCGATGGGTCCTCTTGGTTAAGTTGTAGTCATCACTTCGAAAGTGTTACGGTCGCCATCATGACTTGGTTAACCGTTATGGAATATATGTAGCACATATGACCTCGGATATGTTCCACTTGTCGTAAGGACTTCCCGTTCCTTTCCTCATTCATGACTTATCACCGGGTTTGTAACTAGATTAACACGACGCATGCCGCTAGTGGAGCAGAAACTGCTTACCCTTCCGGAGCACCTGTGTTCACCTTCGGTTTTCAGTGGGGGTTCGTGTTACTCGATCTTTTGTTTTATGTATATGTTTTGTAGATCGTTGTTTGTCTTTTTGTACTTTCGGATTACCCCTATGGTATCTTCAAACTCTTCTTAGTGTCATGGTATGAACTGATCAAAAGGCGATGGTCATGTTTGAATGTCCGACAATATCATTATCATCCTTCCCTCCCGCTATATCTACTTGCTGACTCCATAAACACAATTCGTATCAAAATTCGCGTGAGCTAAGCAGGACTTATCAACAGTTAACAGGAGTTATCACTAAAATATCCCAACTTTTAAACGATGATTCCTGTGAAGATAACAAAAGTAAATAAGATTCATCAACACCATTATCTAGTTAACATTTCATTATTTTAAACATAAATCAAATTAGGAACTATCATGTCTGCTGGGACTACATTATTTCTACATCATAATTGAGGTCCTAGCCTTTGTGGTTTCTAAACCGCAACGGAGTTGGTAAGCAAAACCGTAAAGAAAATAAAAATCCTGTTTCCGACTTTGATTTCATTTAAATTTTCATTTTTTTAAGTCATTGTCTTTGTACGATGTTTTTTTTGTTAAGAAGAGATTGAAGATACCAAAGGGGTAATCAGAATCCGTATGTCGAAGAACAGACAACACAATGGCTAAAAGAAAGAGCACAAAAGGACAAACAACGATCAACAAAGCATACATATAAAGCTAAAGATCGAGTAACACGAACCCCACAAACAAACCGGGGGTGAACTCAGGTGCTCCGAAAGGGTAGCACTTCCTGCTCCACTAGTGATACCCGTCATGTTAATCTAGTTACAAACCCGGTGATAAATGATCACGTTATAAAATCCACCATTCACTGTAATGCTGAATGGTATATTGGCAAACTACTTACAAACTATGTCTTGGAGCGTATTTCTCCTAAAGGAGTGAAGTGTTAAATATTTTGAATCATGTTATTTTTCCCGCGAAAATACAAATATCGAAAGCTATGGATGTAGCATATATCCCTTTTTATGTTTGATATAAGGATGATAAACATGTCATCTGAATGTGAATATGATTGATACTGAAAACTATCAGCCTGCTCAACAGAATATGAACCTTGTGACTGTTTCGCTTCGCTCACTCGGCCACAAACTTCATATCCTGGTTCCTCATGCTGATATTTTAGGAATCAATCAATTCACTTCCAGATAACATAAACATAGTGCCCAATACACAAGTAACTATTATATGAACATAGGATTATCTATGCTTAAATATTAATATTTGTTTAGACGTAAAGCTAATAACAAGAAAACAAAGTACCAGGAAAACGGACATTTACCTGTGACAGGTAAGTTTCTCACATGACTAATGTTGCTTAGCTATACATAATGTTTTCTTTCTTTGTATGAATAACTGATATAACTATTAGATTGATATTTTGATTAATGTATTTTAGATTTTCAGTAATTTATATTGACTGTCTTGATCATTACGACCATAGTGAGCCAGGGTTATATAAATAGGTTCTATCATATCTGCTGTATGGGTACATTCCTTTTATTTCTACCTGGGGAGTCCGCTAGTTGTGCCGAAAGAATCAAATCTTCCACAATTTATCCCTAGGAAGGGACGTAAATGAGAGTCTCGTGTTTGAATCAAGCTACACTCCTTGCATTTTGAGGACAACTACAGCATATCACGATGAGCAACAGTTTGTTATTAGTTGTCCTTGGTGGACCGTTGAAAGGCAAAATGTTAGAACCCTATCCATTATGCCCTCTGTTTCCTGTGGTAATCTATACTTCGACCCATTGGACCATCACATTGCCGAATTTTTAACCTCATAATTAATAGCTCGGTCCATAGTAACATAGATATAAATATATCAGATGGAACTAATATTGTATTTGACAAGAGAAATTATATCATCTTGAATATGTAGTAAAACATGTAATATTTGAAGCCAGTTTTAATTGTCGTAGAATGTATGTCTGCTTTAAAACTATTACCAAATATTATACTTTACGTTTATGTTTTCCCTATTTGTCTTTGTTAGCCAGCCGGTCCATATAACAGTATATAGATCGGTCCATAACGTCTTCGTTTAGATTCACCATTATGACGTCAAATTTATATCCAGTTTCTTCGAGTCTTTATTTCGGGAGAAAATTGGGGTTGTTTTTGGAGGCGAAGTTTAATATAACAAATAGTTCACGGCACTTCGGGCCAAATAACAGTTTATGGACCGGTCTGTCACCCACAAAATACTATATGGACCTCAGCTTCGATTCGGTCCATATAATATTTGTGGGTGACATCCCGGTCCATAAACTGCCATATGGCCCTCAGTACCATGAACTATTTGCTAAATAACATATCACACTGAGAGTTAATGATGCTCCAGTCTCGTCTAAATATCTACGTTTGTTATTGGTGTTATGCTTGGAATTTGTACATAAAATATCCCAAGAAAACTCTGACGTGTGTTTTACTTAGGGTGTATAATTTGCCCGTTGTTGCGATTTACTGATTTGATTTTGGAACTATTTTAAAGGTATGTTTTTTTGTATTTCATTTTATTATCCGATCAGTATTATTGGTGGAGGAAACCGGAGAGAACCAAGTCACTGCCAAACTTGATCACATAATGTTGTATCGAGTACATCTCGCCATGAGCGGGATTCCAGCTCGCAACGTTAGTGGTGATAGGCACTGATTGCATAGGTAATTGTAAATCCACCTACCACACGATCACAACCATGACACCCCCCATGAATCATTCTAGAGTCAGTGTTGTCAATATCAAGTTTTCATTAATGATAGATATCAGACTTAGTGCGCACGATGCAATTTTCCATTAAAATCGTTTTGATATAATACTCGGATACACATAAAATTTCAGATGTGAATGGCACGCGGCTAAAGGACAGGAGTAATCATAATTACTGCAATGTTGATCACACAACCGCAGGTGGCACAGTTAGGTCGTCTTATGCATTGTCAGAAGAGCATGCGCAGGAAGTTAAGATGCACACCAAAGGAGCCTTTGATGATTCTGTTGATGATGAAGACGAACATGTTGAAGATGCTTACACTAACGTGGTGTCTAATAAAAACACTAGTAAATATAAAATTCCTGTTACAGAACTACACGCATATATAGAGAAAAAACAGATAAACAAGGGACTTGAAAAGGAATATGCGGTATGGCCTTAGTATTAAGATTCACACAGTATACCCAAGTCAAATTAACGTGCCGGGTAAAGATAAAGTTTGACCTGGACACACACAAAAAAAAAATAACAACAGTATAAACAATAATAGATAAAGGTTAGAGAAAAAGGAAGGAGTAATAAAAATTTGGAAAATCCAAAGACACGAGAACTATAGGGATTACGACACAAAAGGACGACAAACAAAATGGATCACCACACAGAAAAGTAAAGAAAGCTAAAAAGATGAGCAACACGACACCCTCCCTCAAAATGGGTTTACGCCCAAATGCTAATGAAGGATAAGGAGTTTCTGGGTCTTATAAGACATCCCCTAGTAGGTTTTCATTGTTAGTTCCGGTAAAGGTGTTGTCGATGATAGAGGAAATAAATGTACGAACAGAAAGCCACATGTTGGTCCACATTTGTATAACACTGATATCTGTTTTACAAATATTGATATGCATATAGTTGAAATTGAAATATTCGGTATGTATCAGCTCCTTCATGATAACCATGATACAATGTATAAATGATGATTAATAGGATGGTGCCAATGTATTACCGAATATGATAATAAATGACAATAGCTTTTATTGACGCTAGACTTTAAACATTCAACAATCAATATATCAATCAGTCAATTGGTAATGATGGAAACAAATATGCTATGTAAACATGCTTACATAAGATATCCACGTGTCTTATTCCGGTATTTTATGTTCTCATTTATAGAAGTAGGTAATATTTAGTTATAATAAGTCAAGTAGAAACTCTAGATTTAATTATCATTGTATTTTACAGATTCTATCAAAAGGGCCAATTCTACCTCATATTGAAGGTTCTAAGAAAGAAAATAATGCCAAGAACAGATATTTAGAAACTTGGCCATGTAAGAAATTATATAGTTAATTATCTACCCGAAGTTGTTATTAGACAATAAACCATTTATCACGGTTTTTAGTTTAAACATTGTTGTTTTGTTTTCTCTTTAAAGCTTCCAACAAATTCTCAGAACAATAATTTTCACTGATAAGTTTATGTTATGACACCATCTGAACTAAACAGCTGAAAATGCTGATTCGTATGTAGTACGTCCGTATTTAAACATTAATTTGTGAAAATGTTAGAAAACCACATACCTCATGTACCTTATGCAGTTCTATTTGGGCTGGTTAGTGCCTGAGGTATATTAATTAGTCCAGGAAATGGACACAGAAAGTCCGAAACAAGTATTTCACATGTACAGACTTCTACTTCTACCAGGTTGTGTTTTTGTATCCGTATATCAATTATATTTAAAACTGACAGAATGATATGGGGAAAACATTCCACTAACAACGAAAACATGAAGCAATAATTGTATATTCATAGGCACACAAATGCATTTTGGAAATTTATTTTATTACTACACTATTAATGTGTGAAAGATAAGAAACGTTTGAAGATAACAAAGGAATAATCAGAAGCCGTAAATTGAAGGACAGACAATGCAATGACCAAAAAGACAAAGAACCCCCCCACAAACAATGATCTACAAATCACTACACAGAAAACTAAAGATTGAACAATACGAATCCCACTAAAACTGGGAAGGTTTAGTAATTCCTACATGTGACAACCGTTGTATTATTGCTAAACGACAACATCATCTGTAATAAATATCGTTTTGGACACCAGTATACGCAAATAAATACAAATAACATATACATGTAAGACATGATCTCCTACATAACAAATAGGAGTAAAGACGAACCGAACATTATTTTAAGTGGAAATCGTAGCGTACAACACGGAACAAAAAAAACCGAAAAAAACCCGCAAAGACCTGTTATTTGACAAAATGAACAACACGAACCTTACTGATACATGTAAAAAAAAACCGGGGCGAAGTCAGTTTCATTTTTCATGCATCGCACATCACATGCTGTCATAGTGCGAAAAACGTCGCGATACAAGTTGAAAACGTTGCAAAAACAAACCACTGCCTGCGAATCTGTCAAAAAACTTTGCACTTGTGATTGCTTCAAATTCTGCATTGCTTAGAAGTAAAAAAAAATGGCAAAACATTTTTATTCGATTGTTTCATTTTCAGATGACCATTCAAGGGTTATTTTGAAAGGACACCATGATTACATAAATGCGAGTTATATTGATGTAAGCTTTGTAGCACGAGTAATGTTATTGTATTCAAATGAATAAAACGTCAACGTCCTTAAGGATAACGAAATAATAATTTCCCAAGATACATTTTCTCTTGGTTCCCTCACCTCAATATTCTTACAAATTGATGAAAGAATCCCAAGACAACTAGTCATTCAATCAATGTGAAATGTATTCTATCTTTGAAAATTTTACAATCATCTTAATGAATATGTAATAATACGATGAGGGACAATTGCGAAATCCTTGTCATTAGTTCTGTTGATGTTATAAGTCTTTGTCAAACATTGGTTCCACTTTAGTTAACTTTTTTTGAAGTGAAGACGGACTTATTTCTAACCTCGATGTGTCCATTTTAATCGACCTGTACACAGTAGTGTCACAAAAACCACTTATCGCATAAATTTTACATATGCAGAATAAAACTGCGAGGTGACACGTTAAATCGTGTAGCATTGAAAAAAAACTTAAATCACTTCTAAGAAATGAGGAAAACATTTTTAGGAGGGGTACATTTGGAAAATACTGTCAATTGCTAGAAAACCTGACTCCCAATTAGTAACAATGAATATATTTTGTTTTTGTGTTGTTTCCGTTTTGTTGGTCAACACAAATGCATGATTCACTTTCGGCTAGGATGGTATGATATTTTTTATTTTTCATTTTGCTTCTAATCCATAATCACATCTGTAATTATTATCATTTATTCATTTTTTTAAGATTCATAATTATCAAAAATCAAGTCCTTACAATTTGAACCCATTTTTATTTAAGCTTGACATTCAATTACGTATGATAGTTTATATTGTTTATCTGTATATGACATGTACATCATCAGAACTTGATTATATAAGATAATGTACAAACATATTTCAAAGCAAGAAGAAAAGAATTATTTTGGTACTGTAATCAAAACTATTTCAATATAACCCTAAGCAAACTACCAGTTTTGGTATAGCTTTCTTATAGGCAACACACTGCTGCCTTTATAATTATAATACTGATGACCCCGTCGGTGGTGTAACGGTTAGTGTATTCTCATCGAGTGTGGTAGATCGTGGGTTCGAGCCCAGATCGGGTCAAACCAAAGACTATAAAATTGGTAGGTGTTGCTTCACCGCTAAGCACGCAGCATTAAAGAAAAAGGGAAAATACTGGTTGTCTCGAAATCAGGATAATGTGTCCCAGTGGAGCGACATGTCTATCCGCGGACTGTTGTTTCAGTGAGCTAGCACTATACAAATCCAACTAAGCATGTTGGTCTAGTACAAAGCGGATGTCATCATCATCTCATTGAAAATTAACTTGGTCTCGCTATGATGTAGATGAAAAATTGCTGAGTTGACGTTAATTAACAATCCCTCACTCAGTATATTACTGAGCTCTATCCCCACAAAGCGTGATGTCGATTCCCATTCGTGTGAGGTGTACTCGATACAACTTGTCTAATAGAGTTTGTCATCGCCATAGTTGTATGGCTTCGAAATTCACTTATTCTGATATTTTATTATGCAGAATTTTCAGCCATTTTTACTTTTCTGGAAACCTACATTCATGTATAACATGTTCATCTGATTAGTATAATCTTTACACCTTTAATATACACTATTGTTTCTCGTTGCAGAACTACACTAAAGAGAGAGCTTACATTGCAACACAAGGTATGTACGCCTTCCTTTTATTATAACGCAATATGGTCATGTACAACTCATCAAGTAATTTAAATATGGAGTCTTTCCACGTGTTGTCCGACATTTTGTTTATTTGTGTTTTTTTAAATTCGTTATTGTTGCGTTATTTTCGATCTGAATCGTCCATTTACCCGATTATCTATAAATAAGCTCGGACTACATATTTATAAATATATATAAACGTATGACCATTCAATCCCAGTATTAGAGTTTTTCCGCTGACAAATTTTAAGTTTTTTGTTCCTCCCTGAGTGGAATTCGAACCCACACTATTGTTATTATGTATTAATTAAGCAATGTTTGGTTGAATGTTCTCGCGTTTATATAGAAAAAAATATTTCCCCGGGGACCCCTGAGGTAGATACATTGTAGGATTATCACGTGATTGAGACGATATACTGTTCTATATTTAATTCGTTAGGTCCAAAGAAGAATATTATAAAAGATTTCTGGCAGATGATTTGGCAGGAGAATGTTGAAGTTATAGTCATGGTTACAAAACTAGAAGAAGGCAGAAAGGTAATACAATTTGAACAGTTAAACAAACAACAACAAAACAAAAAGTAAAAAAGAAAAAAGAAAAAAAATGGAAATGCAAAAACACAAACTCAAGTGCTTGAAGCATCCTGTTTAAGCCCTTTGTTGTTTTTGTTTACAAAACTTTAAATTATTTAGCTTTCCAATCTTCCGATTTTGAACGTACCTGATGAAGGTAATTCCAGAAACGCGTCGTGCGCACTAAATTTGATATCTACAAATTTGATAAATGACCTGTCTACATATATTACCATCAGTATATACAGTTCAAATAAAAGAACCGCCTAGCGCATGAATGCGCGACGTATCCCCCCGTACTTGCATAATATTTAGTTTTATATATTTATAGAAAGCAGCCTTGCAGCCTTAATGTATAACATACTTACAAAGTCACATGCAAAGATTATTCAAATCTATCCATGTTTACTAAAGTTATCACATAAAAAAGACACAATCCTCAAAATTGGTGATTTTTCAACCAAAAACTAACATTTTCCCCAAAACACTTGCTTCCAATATTTCCATGTTAGAACCAATCCAAGATAATGATAATTACAAGCTGAAGTCAAGTAAAATGAGGTCTATCTGCTCTTTTAAATCCATGCTGCTAGCTATATCTTTGACGGTAAGGATGCTTTGACTTTCGCAAGATCTTCGTTTGCGAAAGCCATGTTGTGCATCAGTCAGGATGTTATTTCTGTCTAGATGTTTCATGACATTACTGCATATAATGTGCTCAATCTCTTTGCACAGAAATACAGTTAAGGATACTGGTCTGTAGTTTACGGCTTTGCTCTTATCGCCTTTCTTGAAAATTGGCACAACATTTGCTTCTTTCCACTCATCTGGTATGCTGCCCTAATTAACTGATGCTTGAAAGAATAATGACATCACTGGTGTTAATTCATGTGCCAGTTCTGTCAGTACTTGGGTTGGTATGCCATCTGGACCAGTGGCTTTGTGTATGTTTAGGCCATTCAATAATTTGAAGATACCATTTTCATGAATTTTGATTTCCGGCATTGAGGGATGTGGACTCTCTCCTTTTTTGTGATGTTATCCTTACCTCATTTTTGTTGAACACGGATGAGAATTGTTCATTTGATATGTTGGCCTTGGTCTTGTTGTCGGAGTAAGTAATTCCAGATGTTTGATGTTTGAGAGGAGCTACACATGTGTTGTCACATCGTTTGCTTTTGATAAAGCCCCAGAATCGCTTGGAGTTGGTATTTTCCTCACTGCCAATGATGCTATTTATGTACTCTGTGTATGCTTTCTTACATGTCTTTTTTGTCATATCCTTGATCTTTCTGTATCTGCCATGGTCTTATGGATTATTGGTCTTTCTAGGATTTGTGGTAACTATGCTTCTTCTGTCTTGCTTTTCGTTTCACTTCTGTTGTTATCCATGGCTGGTTGAAACGCTTAGTCGACATCTTATTTGGCACATGGTTATCAATCATTTTAATGATGTTAGTTTTTATATCAGTCCACATTTGTTGGATGGAATCTGTGACCGAGTACTTGTCGAGAAACTCTTTCTGGAAATCTAGTGCAGCTGTACTTAGTTCTTTGAGGCTGGTCTTCTTCCATAGATAGATTTTTCTCTGTGTTGGCTTTGTCCACTTTGCTGTTATGTCGGAATCTCTGCAGACAACATCATGATCACCCAGTCCAGGTAGAGGTTGACATCTGTTTACTAGTGATGGTCTATTTGTAGCAAACAAGTCCAAGATGTTAATTCCTCTTGTGGGAAAGTTGACCATTTGTTCAAGGAAGTTTTCGGCAATTATCGCCATATAGGTTTCGTTAATTTCTTTTGAGTTTTGGCTGCCTGTATATTATTTGCTTCCCAATTAATGTCTGGTAGATTGAAATCACCACTTAGCCAAAGTACAGAAGATCTGTTGTTTTTCATCACTGATCTTATTGCCTCCTGTAGTTCTCTTGAATAATCGATGTTACTGCTTAGTGGTCTGTAGATACATCCTATTAATAGAGATTTACCGTTACTCAACTGGATCTTTAGGAATTGGCATTCAACATTCTGTTTCACTGTTATTGCTTCAAATATAAAGTTCTTTTTAATTGCTATTAACACTCCACCATATTCATCTTCTCGATCTTTTCTAACTACGTCATAGTTCATATCGCTTGGAAATATTTCAGAGTTGGTGATGTTATTATTAAGCCATGTCTCTGTTCCAAAAATTATATCTGGATCTGATGTATCAACAAGATTCCATAGTTCTTCTTTTTTGTTCTTTATACGTTGGAAATTTATGCTTAGAACCTTTATGTTGTTATATTTCCTGATATTAGGATGTTTTGGTTTTACTGGTGACGAACAATGTTGTGGTGGGCCAGGACTTGCTGGTGTTTCAGAGTCGTTTGTTTTGTCCAGGTTGGAAAATGAGTTTGTTGATTCTAAGTTGATTGACTCAAATACACAACTAATCTCGTTGAGATTAGACTACCGAAGAAAGTTTCTGCTCTGTACCTCCAGGATAATTTCTATGTGAAATATTATATTTTGCATGTGCCACAACAAAATTTCTCAATCATTTTAAAGTACAGCAGTCCAGTGAGGTGATATTTGACCAAAACCGGAAGTAATGAATGGTAAACAAGCGATCTTCGCTGAGAATGGAAATAAACAGATACAATATTAAATTAATCAATTTCATCATCAAGATTTATTGCTATTTTAACCAATTAAAAATAAGAATAGATAATTAAAGATTTTTACTCCAAAGGTTGAGGTTACAACCTGGAATAAGTAAAATGGAATTCATTTTGAAGTTCAACAAGAGTTGTCGTTCCTGGAATTGTGATGTGGGGCGGTTAATTTAAAACTAAAATAACAAAAAATTGGCACTAGGCTAGAAATGAAAAAAAATGATATTTTGTAGAGGAGATCCAATATTTTTCATTGTGCTATATAGTTTATTACAAATCGCCTGTTCACAGCAGATAATGTGTTCTGATATCCAACCTTTTTACATACTTTGTTATTAACAAAAATTTGACCAATCTGATTTTAATTTGGGTATAATAGCAAAAATAGCATAAATAAACACTTTTATTATATAGATATCGATGAAATACCGTGATTTCCGAGTTAAATAAAAACGATAATTTCACTAGTGAAATTACCATTTTTATTTTCACTCTCGCTATTTTTCCCGCCATTTTTTGAGCCGGAACTATTTTTTTTTAGAATATTATATGGAGTGATGTCCCTTTGCTTCATTTCATTGACAGATTGTTAGTTTCATTTACTGTAAAAGAAAGATTTAAAAATAAACAAAATGATATCTTAATCTAGTATTTCATTGAGATACAATAAAAAGCAGATAAATTTGGCAAACATTGACAGTTCTGATACTTTTCATGGCAGAATTATGCTCTAAAAACATGTGGTCTCGACAGAAAGAATCTTTCCAACAGTAAAACTTTAACCACCCCCAAAAAAATCGTCTGCTATAAATTAACTCCAAATAGCAGTGTTCGTTCTATTGCTTCTTGTGAAATGAATCCAAATTTGTCACAGCTTTCGTCAACCACAAGTACTAGTTCAATGACTTCTGACACTAAGATGTCATCTCGTTTTTATGGGAACACTTACATTTACGGAGGAACTTTTAATTTTAACAATCCTCAGTCTAGTCAGAAAAGACAAAGTGATGATTCCGGACAACAAATAGCAAAAAGAAAATATAAAAGAATCCTACCTTTAGTGATTCCGATTCTGAGTGAAATTTAGCCATTTTCCTTCCATTATAATCCGTTTGAATTACACATTTAACGATTGAACCGTTTGGACCCACATTTAACGATTTACATTTCCTAGCTGTTATATTGTTGAATTACTTGTTTTCTAATTATATAATCCATCGAATTTGAAATAGTTTTGGTTTTGTTAACGGCCATATATTGGTATGCATCCGACTTCTTTCACAAAACATTATTCCCACAAGGTTACAAATGACATGTATATAATAAAAGCGAAACATACATCACGTGTCAAATAAAATTGTGTCTTTCAAGGTCGAGTGCATACTATAATCTCAAAGTTTACAGTAAACAACATGAAAATTACATTCCTAATCGAAATATGTGCACATGAATTTATTTATTTACAAAATTGAAAGCATTAGATAAACGTTTCAGTCAACGAGTAACCAAGGACACAGTTGTATATTAATGCGTAATAAAGAAATAAACACATGCAATGCAGATGAAAGAAAATATCAAATTTATTGGCTCAAAACAGTCTATTTTGGGGGTAGCTTAGATAAAGTTCTGTATGTCCTTCATCTAACCTTATGGGCCATGTGACCCCTCTTTAAGGCCAAAGATTGATATTGTTAATTATGATGTTTTTTGTATTGACAAAAAATGGACATGTATAATATGTTTATAAAATTTTTTACTTTTTTAGAATAAGTAAAAATTTTCGCAATTTATATGTTGTTTGTTTTATTCTGGCAACTGGCCAGATTTTTAGTCTGGAAGGAGGAGGGCATAATAAACAGTATAACTAACTGTGATTTCCGATTACCAAAAATATGCCACTCATGACCGCACAACACTGATAATGCACTCATGCGCTTCGCGCATTCGTGAATTATCAGTTGTGTGGTCATTCGTGACACATGTTTGGTAATCGGACATCACAGTTAGTTATACTATAAGTCTTTGAATATACATTTTGTTACTCAAAATACGTCATATAGCAAAATATTGAGTGAATTGATGACATAAGGTAAATCACTTTTTCTATATTTTGCATGATTCTTAGGTGGAGCCATACTAAACATCTAAAGTTAATAATTATCTAAAACAGAAAGTGCTGTTTTATTTTGAAGACATTTGTAATCACTTTTCGTTTTGAAAACAAAAATATATATGTGTTATCTTCCAGAAAAAATGTGATCTATATTGGCCCGAATCAACGACAACGCCCTGCGCATTTGGTAATTACAAATTGATATTGATAAAAGAAAAAGAACAATCAGTCAATATATACAGAGTGATCAAAGTCTTCAACAAAGAGGTAAGAAAATTCTACTGAGTATTATAAGGTAAAACCATAACACTTAGAGGTCGTGAATTGTAATCACATCATTTCATTGTGTTCATATTAGCACTGCACCGGTCAATCCATTGGTGGTATGGAATAATACAATGTTTGCTTATTGGAATTGTACAAATGGTGTATTAGTAATCGGAAAACAGTTGCCGAATTTGTGTATCCTACATGCAGGTTAGCAGTGAATACTGACGAATGGCTTATGATTGGATAAAACCATGGTATGCATATTATACTTTTTTAAATCGGGATTAGTCCAAATATCTAAAAATTACAATATCGTTTTATACGCTGTCAAATAAAGCAAAAATATTGATTTTTTAAACTTTGAATTTTTTTCATTAACTGCACTTTTAACAACTAAAGTAAAAATACGGGCAATCAACACTATTCAACTTGCTACGTAGGAAAAATGAGCATCAGTATGTTCAGCAGTTATTTGCGTTTAAGGGAATGCAAATACTTTAGCAACTAATATATTATATTATTCTGGGCTCGTTTTTACAAGTGATGAACATAAAAAAAAACCCACTACTGTCGGCTATCGCTCCGCGCTACCTATAATGTATTTCCGTTTTTATATTTGTTGAAAAAAATCTTTGTTTATGTTAGTCGTAAATGTCATTTACGGATATGTACAACCACCAACTCATATACCGGTATATCCATATCAACAACTACATTTAATTGCAAAAAGAATAATAATAAAATATAAAAAAAAACGCCTCCACCTTTCTGAATGTGCATGATCTTCATTTAGGTATTTTTATGCTTGCCATGATTTCATATACTGTATGTTATTCTTCAATCTTGTAATTTTGAAATGATCCTCAATATTGATATAAGGAGGCATTTGAAGTCGTCTTTACATTAACAATATATACTTTTGGTAACGATTTGATTTTATCAGTGTAACGATTTAGTTTTATTAGTATTTATTTTTTGTTATTATGTTGTGCTGTCATCATTTTAAGATTACTTAAATCTTATATGTAATCCTTAAGGACAGTCTAACATTTACTTCAAGTATAATAAATTGGTACATGTAGCATCGAAGACTTTCATGAATTCCTGACTATGATGCTATTCTCTATCATTCTAGGGTCCCTTCCTTGTGCTATGCATATAAACATATACTAAGTATGCATTGAATGTTTGGTCGACTAGACAAGTTACAATGCTTGAACATATTATAGTCAAATTGAATAAACTCCTAAACCGATACGACATTTGCTCGGAATGACTAATAAGACACTAATTACAGTAAGATGATACATACTGTAAACCAAAAAAAAAAAAAAAAAAAAACCCAAAGAGCGTGCATATACCCAGACAATAACTCTTGTATTATAGGATCGGAAAATTCTAGCACGTTGGAGTACCACGTTGTTATCCCTCTTTGCTTTGCCCAAGCCTTTGTTATATCCAGTTTGTCTACTTACTCATACATGTCTCCGTACTTGCGTAGACAGTAATTAATATAAAGCGTCACGTGCATTGTGCCTTCCATGGAATCGATGGAAATTTTGCTTTCGAAAATGTGTATTTAGCTGACAATAAATTCAATTAATGCGAATAACAGCTTATAATTTAATTATACCCCGACGGGTAATTATTATCTGTAGTTTTTATTTTGTTGTGCGGGACGTAGTCATTTAGTATAACGGAAGTTGTGAGATTACTAGATTGCCCGTTTTATCCGTTAGAAGATACGAGCGCTGTTATGGTCGGTATCTTAATTACTTTGAAAGGCGATTTACATTGATCATTGTAGATCTCACGGTGACGATGAAGAAAAACAATGCACATAATGTTCGTTAAACTGAGTTTTATCTGAGTCTTCGATGGATTTTTTCCCATAATCCTATACATGTACGTATGTATTGTTTTCTGATGAAGCACAATACTCTGATTATAGTAGAGTTTGAATTTATTTAAGGAACAAACAGAGAGGACAATTCATCATTTTCACTTTACTCAGTGGCCAGATCACGGCGTTCCTGACAAAATTGCGCTTGTTAGTTTTTACAGAAAGGTTAAGCGTGCAAAAACGTGTCTTAATGGCCCTATGGTTGTTCACTGCAGGTAAATACAATTGCTTAATATGTGTAAATAATGATGTATTCTATATGCGATAATAAGACCCAGAGGGTTTATCATATTCCTGTGATATATGTATATGCTAATCGTACTAAAAGCTGATTTCATAATATTTGTAGTAGTCATGATATTTTCAAAAATACAAAATGCTCAAACACTGAACATTATAACATAGGTGATATTTACTTGTTTTTTGCAAAGCAAAAACAATATTTCCTCGTATCTTATAAATAAAAAATAATGAATATTTAAGTTACTTTATAAAACCTAGAGAGTTTATATAACCTAGAGATTAACAAATCTAATTTACATTGCACGATATGCCCATATCGAATAAGAAAATTAAAATATTGCTATTCAACGCTAAACCACATTAATGGACAAACGATGAAATTATAATGGTGAAAAAAATATTACTTACCATTCTGATTTTAAAGACATTTTTATGATTTATGAACTGCAAGCTAAAAAGTTTGGTATTCCACTGTGTTTGCCATCACAAAAGTTGGTGCGGTGTTGACAATCACGAGTACTGTCAAATCAATTGGTCATAAAACCGTTTTATTATGTTTGTTCAGTGCTGGTGTTGGCAGAACTGGAACTTTCATAGCAATTGACGCCCTGTACGAACATGGTCAGAAAACTGAATATGTTGATATTATGGAGTATGCTCAAATGATGAGAAAAGATCGAATGAATATGATTCAAAATCATGTAAGTTTTTTAAATGGCTGAATGAATACACTTGATGTTATGGATTTATTTTACGTTACTCTGGTGACAATAAATAATTGAAGAGGGTTAATGGTGGTTAACGCCACTTTCAACAATATTTCTGTTATATCGTGGCGGTCAGTTTTATTGGTGGAGGAAACCACCGACCTGTCGCAAGTCACTGCTTGAAGATAACAAAGGGGGTAACCTGAAGCCGTAAATAGAAGAGAGACAGACATTCAATAAATGTAATTTCTTGATTACATTCTTAAGATTATTGTGCTTATGGTAATTGTCGTTGAAGGCCAAAGCTATTTAATGCATTGTAAAGATGAACGAAATATATTGAAAGTACAATATTTAATATTGAAAAAAGTTATTTGTAAATGTAAAAATGTTCTCCCAAAGAAATCTGTTTCGTATAAACTATTTATATACCTTCATTATATATTTTAAGGAGCAATATACTGTTGTATTTGAAGCATTGTTAGAAGCGTTTACAATACCTAATACAGCCATCGACACAGATAGATTCTTAACTTGTTTAGAGGAACACCAACATCGCCAAGTACCACAGAATCAATCCAATCTGAAAATAGAATTCCAAGTAAGTTATATATTCAATCCACAGTAATAAACCTCTCGTGTTTGAGCTTGGTGCATACGATTTCAGTTATACGGTGTTTGGTGGAGATTAAAATGAAAATGGTATTTTCCTATTCTGTGTTATAACGTAGCTAATGGAAGTTATTCCGGAAATGCGTCATGTGCGTTTTATGACAAGTAGCCATCACTAGCATATGCATAGTCGCCATTTTAAAGTGTTTGATTACAGACATGTTTCCTAAGCTAAACTATTATCAAAAAGAGAATGGTTATGATCCATTTAATTGGTTAAACCCCGCCAAATTGTTGCGCATGTTCCTATTCAAGACCTGGATTTCTAACGTGATATGTCGTGGTATTTTCAATGTTCAATGAGTTGATGTGAGAGGTCATCGTTCGTTTTGTTAATAATGGTGGACTTGTTGACCATCACTGTTTAAACGTTCTTCAGATGACTTGTTAATCCCTGTTTTCGTGACTGGCATTTATAGAAACGACTTTATTGCTGATAACCCCAGTTTTCAGTTGCTTTGGGAATTTATGTTTTGCGAACTGTTGAAATGCATCGTTTGTTGCAGGTCAAATGCAATAATATTTCATAGATTGTGGTTGATAGTAGTATGTAATGTGAACAATTTATGTTTTTTCCCAGAAACTACAGGATGTGAAACCAGTTTATTCAGATGATTCCTTTCTGACAGCAATTTCAAAAGAAAATATACATAAAAACAGCGTTCAAGATATTCTGCCAAGTAAGTCGACACATGTCAGAACATAATTTTTTATGTCATTAATATGTTTAACATACTTCATCCAAATGGTCATTTTAGAAATTAACTTGTTCTCGCCATGATATAGATGAAAAATTGCTAAATTGGCGTTAAACAACACTCACTCACTCACTCACTCACTCACTCACTCACACACTCATTTTAGAATTGATCATCACTTGGGATAGATTGTCGGCCTATAGCCTTGAGCTTTATATTGAACTTGGGAATCATGTGGGGCTCTCCATTGTCAAGTATTATTGTTTTACTGTAGTTGAGTCAATAGACATATATATGGCAGAAATTGCTCTTTGAATGAGGGATGAAATGGCCACCGTTGTGAATAATAATTAAGTTTTAAGTTGGATTAATAGAAACAATGGTGTTCACATTAACTGCAGAACCAATATAATGGTCGGAGGCGTAAGCAATCTTTTATAGCACGATCAAGTCGTGTTACATTTTATACGAACGAAAATATAAGTTTGCTGTCCCAAATTGAACAATAAAAGTGTTTGGCCAAGGTCAGAGCGCATTTAGAGTAATACGGTCGAATTCTATGATTGTATCGGCCAATGCGATTTCTTTTTGTTCAGCATAATCCTTAAGCAAAGTATGTTCGAAACATTTTTTCTCAAGAAAGCGAACATATAACTCGATTATTGTATTAATTTTTGGAATCATTACATATATGAAATGCATTAATGAAAAATTCTGTTTTTTCCGTGTCGATTGATTTAATTATTATAAAGAATATAGGTTTTGGATAAGTGTTCTTACACTTTGTAATCTTATTAGAATTAGATATCTGTTAGATATCATCTCTTGACGTTATGCTAACATCAAACGACATCCCACATAGGGTAATGTCAACCGACTAATCAACGACGAACCTTCAAATCCTGAGGTATTAATATCCAAGATGGTAGCTTCTATTGACCAACTGTACCTTTAATATTTTTGTCGATCTGTTGTCTTTGACATAAGGTTTATGAACGATTAGATTTATGTGTAATAAGTGGGTTTTCATCTTTTCACCCAACTGAATGCACGAAATGAAATATGCGGTGCGTTTGCGACAACAGGCTATATTACATATATGACGGACGTAGCTAAGCTAATTGTGAAGCTATGCTTAGAGTTGTTGTTTGATTGGCCTGTATATTTTACTGACTGCTTGGACGGTGTAATGCGCTTTATTTTTCATTTTATTCTACGAGGTTAGAGCTATAATGTTTAACTCCACTTTCAACAATATTTCAGTTATATCATGGCGGTCAGATTTATTGGTGGAGGAATCCGGAGAGAACCACTGACATGTCGCAAAAGTGATATGTGACAGTGTTAGATCTGGGTATATGATAATAAAAAATTAAAACTATAATATGTAATATAATTGTAATGAGACTGTACGTTTTGTAGTGATCTTAACAAAAACTCCTAATAAGACGCTTTCTGTACATTTTTGATTCTTAGTATAACCAAGAAAGATCTTATCTATTTTAAGACACATTGATCTCATGAAAACGAAACGTTCTTATCGTGCATTTTACTTAATTTTAAATATTTCTTTATAAATGCTTGACACTGTGACTATATATGAGTTCAAAATAACAAAAATAAATATTATTGCATAGCGAATGGTTTTAAACCTTAAAATAACAATATAATTAGACCCTAGAAAAAAATAGTTTTCTCAATATATATCATCCCTATTATATATAGGAGTGTAAATAAAATCATTCCTATGTACATGACAGGGTTAATTACAAATGATTTTCAAAATTCATGAAAATGTGATCAGTGTCATCTGATGGGTGATTGTAAAACAAGAAACGAAACGATACGAAACAAGCAGAAACGAAACGAAACGAGACACAACAGAAACGAAACAAGATAAAGCAGAAACGAAACGAAACGAAATGAAACGAGACACAACAGAAACGAAACGAAACAAAAAAAACATCAATAAATAAAAAAAACGAAACAAACATTAACGAAACGATTTTTTTTACATGAGGCAACAATCCACATAATACCAGTGGCACATTGAAAAGCCTTTACAATTTTCGGGAATTTGGGGAAATTTTGTGCAACCACCTACCCTCCAATGGACCTAGTATTCTTTTAAGATTTTCAGAATGTCTGGATCCGCTACTGGAAAAGAAAAAAAGATCTCCATTTCCGTACCCAGTTTTGCCGCCTGAGATTTGTAATATGATTTTTTTTTTAATCCTGAATTCCACAAATTTATCAAACTGTTGAGATGGATGAAGATGATGAAGGGGCTTACATTTTCATGTTACAAAAATGAGTTAGGACATAATTGTGTTTGGTATACGAAATTATAGATTACCTATATCCTTTCTGTCCATCCATCCTTTCTGATTGCTGGCTGCAATAGTGACGGGAAAATGTTCTCGTACGTTTTATAAATCCTGTGAGATCAAAGTATAAAAACCCACCCTTTTCAATTAAGCGTATTACTGTTTTATGCCGTCAAATATGGTTTTAAAACATCAAAAGATAACTCATTTAAAAGTTCCTTTACGAAACCGGATTTTTTAATTCAAACCTTTGCGATCAACCTGCACCTTCGCAACTTCATTTGAACTTTATAAATGAAAGTAAACACCGACAAATCTTTTGCAGGGGTGTTTTAAGTTACAGCGAGATTTATATTGGCAAGGACTCATTGTGCTTCAGGTTATTTTTCATTTTGATTCCTTTTTTATTATGCCCCGCGACGAAAAGTCGAGCGGCATATTAATTTACCCATGTCCACCCGTTCGTCCGTACGTCTAGCTTCTTCTACAGTTTTTGATCTAATAATTTTATATTTTGAAGGGTGTTTGATCAGGATTTTAATCAAAAATTCACAAAAGGACATAATGTTGAACTTTGTATTTTTTTCCGGAAAAAGGGTACATTTGTAATTCAAGTTTGTCCATGCAAACACAGACTTTTTCTACAGTTTTGAATCCAGAGCTCTGATATTTTGAACACAAACTAAAGCCAGTGCATATCAACAGGATTTTGAATTTGATCAAAAGATGTTGAACTTAGTGGGTTTTTTTCTATACCAGCGGGGGGCACCAAAAAGTGTCTTACAAACACAATGTTAGGACTACAATTTTGAGTTCAAGGTCGATTTCAGCACAATCCTGAGTTATGCTGTGGACTCCACATTTTTTTGTTATGTTTTTTGTTGTTGTTATAGGGGGTTTTGTTTTCCGATTTCCTAATAACTTAGAAACAAATCTAAACATTTCCTTTAGGAAATCTTATTTTCTCACATTTTGATGAAACTTACACTGATGTTTTATAATGGAACAAGAAGTCTACTGATTATAAGATCGAACTATCAATTTAAAAAAACCCAACAGGTTTCAGAAAAAATTTGGTTTCCACAGGGATGTGTATTCACATCTCTGGTTTCCATAGCATAACTTCAGTTTCGCTCGACAAATTGTATCAAGGCTCCAAGAATTTTTCAGAGCAAAAATTCAGATTTCCTTGGCATGAAATGAAATTTACTATTAATTGATTGTTTTGTCCGTATAGATCAAACCAACACAGATCGTGAACTGTTTTGCACAGCCACTTGTCATACTGGTGAACGGTCATACTAAGTAACTGAAAAAATGGGGAAAACACACACACAACACAACAAAAAACAAGATCTACATAGTTTATTTCTTCAAACTGGTAATCTGCCCAGTAGTTCGTGTGTTTCCATTAGAATCTTTAATTTAACTTTACAAAATAGATATCGAGTGGTTTAGACTGTTGTTTCATGGGCTACTCGGAGATCGCTTCATGGTGTGGGTTTCCATCGCATTGAAGACTATGGGGTGACTTTGTTGACCGTCGCTTCCTGGAGAGGGGATTTGGTATCAATCAAATATATTTTTTCTTTTCTATGAATCTCGGAAATTTACATAGCACACAAGAAGCAGGAAAGTGGTAGCTTTTTTATATGAAATCCTGATTATTTTTTCTTCCATAGCCAAATCTTCCCGTATATTTTAAAGGTTTTTCAATCCGCCACTGGCATTTTGTGGATTGTTGCCTCATGTAAAAAAAGATGTTACGCTAATGTTTGTTTCGTTTTTTTATTTATTGATGATTTTTCGGTTTCGTTTCGTTTCTGTTGTGTCTCGTTTCGTTTCGTTTCTGCTTTATCTTGTTTCGTGTCTGTTGTGTCTCGTTTCGTTTCGTTTCGTTTCTGCTTGTTTCGTTTCGGTTTTTGTTTTACAATCACCCTCATCTGATTTATAAACTGGCATAATGTTAATTGCTTAATTCGAAATAATCAACTTCCTCTATGTAGTTGTAAATCAACGACTGCACTCATGCAAAACTTTATTCAAATTTAGATCCCAATTATGAAATATAATATCGTCTTCCGTATTGAAGGACATAATGCGACCATTTTATGTAAGGTCGAATAGTCAGAAAATTAAGTATATTCTTAGTATAATATGATTTTTGTATGGAAAAAAATATCAACGAACATCCCTGTTGCGAATAAAACTAATGTTATACACGCGACAACTTCTGCGTCACGAAGATTAAATACATTTATACATTATAATGTTCAAGATTAGAGCATTCTTCATAACAACGCTAATGATTATCCAGTTATATGTGCGGATTGACATTTAACTCCGATATCGACAACACTCACATGACCGCATCTTTTCACTGAAAGGGGAGGTTTGTGCCTGTAAAGTAGCTTAATCACGACACTCTTTATTGAAGTGCCTGTATCAATCCAGAAAGGTGAGCTGTCATGTATTTATACGTTAGGACTATCGACTTTGCTTCAATGTTTCTTTCCACAATTTGCATTAACGAACAACAATGTTGTACAAAATATTAAAATGTTGAAGATACATGAAATCATTTATATCAATTTATACATGGTATGCATATTTATATTTAGATGACAGTTATAGACCATACTTGATGTCGTATGAAAGATCAAGAAACAACTATATTAATGCTGTTATTATTCCTGTAAGTCTTTGTTAATTCACAAATAAGTTCAAATTAATAGAATAGAATAGAATAGAAAACTTTATTTTAAGTCGGGTTTACATATAACATTACAAACATAAGCTCTGTAGAGCTTTTTGCCGACATTAATAACAGTAACAACATATACATTTAAAACATATAAATACACAAGCATGCCATATAACATAGGACAACAGTTGAAGCATTAGCCAGATACACATACATACAAGCATAGCATAAGGAAAGCAAAATTGCATNCAACCTTAAAGTTCTCTGTATATTGTTAAATTCGCTCTCTCTCTCTCTCTCTCTCTCTCTCACACACACACACACACACACACACACATATATATATATAGAGAACAGTGTTAGAATTAGATTTAGAAGCTGCCAAATTTTTGTTCTTCCCTCGACGGGATTTGAACTCACACCATTGATACATTGCAGCACCATTCGCTTAGCCTTACGTCCAGCGCCCTAGACCAATCGACTACATCCACTCCTTAAACAAGAGATTCAATAGTCGTAGTGTTACCTTGTCTCGTAAGAATTTAATCTAGGGATAGACGTAAGATATGTATATAAGCGTGTGTATATGGTGTGTATATATATACTTAATATTATAATTTGACAGCAATCTAACTCAGCAATTTTTAATATATTGTATATGATAATGAATGAATTCATTATACAGTCACGGGAAATAAAGTATATTATACAAACGTCTAAGCAAGTGACAACCATACAATATATCTGTCCCACTGGATCTCAAAGTTACTAAGGATACTAGGTTAATACTAAATATTAAATATACGTCTGAAATTAACCCAAACAGTGTTAGAATTAGATTTTGAAGCTGTCAAATTTTTGTTCTTCCCTCGACGGGATTTGAACTCACACCATTGATACACTGCAGCACCATTCGCTTAGCCTTACGTCCAGCACCCTAGAGCACTCGACTACATCCACTCCTTAAAAAAAGAGCTTCAATAGTCGTAGTGTTACCTTGTCTCGTAAGGATTTAATCTATATATATATTTACCGAGAAATGAAATAAAATTAGTCTGTCCGTCTACTTACAAAACATGCATGTATATAGCAGGACTTGGCATTTAAGTTTGCAAGGGCCGCTGCAGTTGGTTGATCATGATGCATCAAATAACATATCCTTCGGAAGTGACTGATAAACTTTATCACATAATGTTGTATTGTGTACACCTCGCCATCAACGGGATTCGAACTCACAATATTTGTGGTGTTAGGCACTGATTGCACAGCAAGTTGTAAATCCAACTACTATACGATCACGACCACGATTGGCCCGCTCACTAAAGAGGTTAGTTTATAGGTGTTTAATTGCATACTTTCAACAATATCATGTATCATGACGGCCACTTTTATTGGAAGAGGAGACATGAGTACAACCATAAACCTACAGGTTATCACAAATCACAAATTAAAAATAGCTGTCGCTTCTTATTTTGTTTTTATGTAAAATGAACTTCTGTATTCAATGTCATTGAATGCAATTGATTTTCTTATCTACTATTTTAGGAATATGTGGGAATGAACAAATTTCTAGTAACGCGATATCCACTGAAGGACACTGTTGTAGATTTCTGGACAATGGTTTATGATCATGAATGTTCGGTTGTTGTTATATTAGAGTCGGTGAATGAAGTAAGTTTGTCTTTACCATGATGCAATAAACACAGTTTTTATGAACACAAAGTTGAAATAAAATGAGATTTCCCTGACAAAGTGGTTGCAGAAAAAACATATTTGAATCATGTTATTTTCAGCAAACCAATCTTTTTCGATATGTTAATATGATTCCCCAGCTATCGATGTCCATTAAACAAATCAATAAAACTATCAGTGTTCACAGATGTATAAAGTGTTACAATATATTTGTAAATTTCCATTAATAGAACATCTTTTTATTAGGTAAAATTGATTTAAGAATCGATACCAACTATATACAATTGTAGTTGTCCCATGACTTGGTTCTCCGTTACCACATATTTATGCCACAAATGACCTGGTTCTTAGTTCATCCATGACGAGTGCCATTAGGGGAGCAGGAACGTATCATTTAGTGTTGCTGAATCTTTAGTTTTCTGTGTAGTGTTATGTATATCGTTGTGTGTGCTTTTTTTCTTTTACAATTGGCCATTGTGTTGTCTGCCCTTCAATTTGCTGATTCTGATTGCCCCTCGGGTATCTTCAAGCTCCACTTAATAATATGCGTATTAAACGTATGAAATAAAACAAATACGTCAAGGCTAAAATGCAGTTATGAGTTGATATCCTTCATAGGATGATCCATCAAAGCGTTTCTGCTTATTTATTCCAGCTATTCAATAAAAATTGATAGTTCTTCATCGAGGCAGTAATGTATGTGACAAACAACAATCTAATATATGGAAATTGAAACGATAGCATATACTTGTAATAAAGTTTGCATGTTTACCAGCGATGTCTGTCTTAGAGGAGTAGAGCTACATTAGTACTCGTAGAACACAGTACGAATTTCAATGTATAATATAGTTTTTTTTAACCCATGCTATATTTATATCAACCGCTTTCATGCTGGATCGATTGACTGGCGTAGTTGTTTTTTTTTGTTTTTTTTTTTAAAGAATTACGTTTATAATTAAAGGGTTTGAATACCCATATTTTGGAGATTGAGCCAATAAAACGTCGTCTACATTTCAGTTTTATAACTGGGTCAAGGTCGTCAGAAAATAACATGTCAGGGTTTTATTATTATTGTTTATTTCCAATATATCTTACCATTTAGCGATTGGTAAATATATAAAAAAAAAGTGTGATACTGTTCTGAACCAGGTTGCATAATGAATATATCGATATTGTTTTATAATTTCATGTATTTGTGTAATAAAAGTGTTGTTTTTCCCTTTTCTACGATTTTTTTAATTGGATTTTGAAACTGTACCGAAAGTGTGATATTTTCTGTTGATCATTTTATTTTCAGAATATCCCTCTATGGCCAAACAAGGGCACACAACTGGAATTCGAAGTCTTCAAGATCGGACAAAGTACTGACAAGTCTCACGATTCATTTAACATCATCATAAATCATAAGGTTTATATTTTTACTTAAGAATTGAGCTTCAAACAAAAAATGTGCCTCGGTCCACGCTTTTACACGCCTGTAACAGTACAAAAAAAATGCATTCAATTCTTATAATTACATTTAAATCACACCAAAATTTAATATAGTTGAATTTTTCGTTGTGAATTTTAGTTGTGCTAGATTAGTTGCTGTTGGAAATTACTACGCCATTGATTGTTTACATCTGACGTCGTCATGGAGGCACGTGCAAGTTCGGGTTTGAGTTTTATTGGGACGTAAAACATCTCTTTTATAATCATGTGACCACTTCATAGCCAATCATATTGTAACATTTCAATGAAAAACGGAAGTAATGTAATTATTTATTGATAAAGCATTATGAAATTTTTATGATAATATATATTATCAGTTATTGTTATAGTGATTATTGCATTTTAAATATATTTTAATTGCAATTCTGTCAACCATAAGAATATTCTATTAAATAGAATCGTACTAGAAATATGAGAATGCTTTAAAATACAACGCCTTAAATAATACATTCAATACATAACTTGATTGATTGATTGGTGTTTAACTTTAGTCAATGCATAAAGAATCATACAACATGTTGATAATGCAAATGATCTTTAGCTGACCAAACTGTATTTAAGAATTACTTTCTAACACTAATTCTGTTATTTTTCTCTACTTAAGAGTTGCCTTCTCATTTCTCTTCTATATGGATACAATTGATTTGGTGAAGTCAGTATCTTATATCATGCAATACTGGTTTGATGTGTTTGAGATAATTCTGCTAACAATTGTTAAATACTATTATACATGACAAATATTCTTGCTTTTATATGTATTAAAATCAAACGTTGTAAAAGAAGGAAAGGAAATTATAATATATTAGACATTCATCCCAGTTATACTTGTAGTAACGTTAGTGATCTCCACTGCTTAGATAGTACGATCTAAGTAAAGTTTTGGAAGCCAAATACATATAAAAATCTTGAGGAACAAGAAAACCGAAGGGCCTATAGAGAGTAACCGAACATCGGCCAGCGTTACCTATGTCTAAAGGGGATGGAACATGATGTTACATTAGCATTTAAAAACTAGATTTCAATAATAAATATATCCATGTGAGTTCCGAAACACTGATTACTGGTCGGATGATACACACGGGAATAATAGTCCACCAGCTGAGGTATCAACCCAGTGACTTTAATAAAAGATCGAAATCTTATTTAGTCATTTTAGTACACACTACATGTTTTTTTTAATAACCTTCATCGGGTACCGTAAAGTCAAAATTTTATCGCAATCAAGTTATTGGTAATGTCACGTTTCACCTTATTATTTATTAAAAGATAAATTACGGCTATTTCGCTTATCAAATGTTGACCTCTTAGGAATTCCATGATATAGACATGGTTTCTCCGAAGCGAGACAAATTCTCGGAAATACTTGGTAATATTGTATGTATCATATACAAGACTATCATCGGGGACTGCAAATGATGGATTACCGGGGTATAACAATTAGACTGTGAGTGTTTGTTTGAAATGTTTGATTCGTGTGCCATTGGAAAGTAGAATGCCGCAACTATATACCATTATATCTTGTATTTCCTGCTGAATTTATATTTTCACCCATAGTTCCATAAAAGTGCCACCGCTTAACTTACCAGATACAATGTTTAGATAAACAAGTTCTCGTCATGACTGTAGCTGAAATACTAACAACAATCAAACGTAAAAAATGACAGCTTATTTGGAATCTCACACTTCCTGCACAAAGCAATTGTTCCATCATACCCAGTATCTCCCTTTGTACTTCTAGAAATCCCAAATGTTCATCCTAATGCCACCTTCTGACCTATATGGAGATCCCTAATTGAAAATGTGTCCATGTATCTGCAATAGGGATCCCTTGACGTTAAACTAATGCAACAGTTATATATTATATGCAGGGAAAGAATGATACCAAAGCTGTGGATGTAATGATTATGAATGAATGGAATACAACGAATGTTCCAACATCAGAGAGATGTATGTTGGAACTTATCAACAGAGTTTCTCGCCGGCGTAAGCAACACTCTGATTCTGTGGCGGTTGTTTGTAGGTGAGTTCAATCGAATGAAATAACACATGTTATTCAATGATTACTAATCATTCAATCCGTCAGAGGTAGTTTATTATCTTCTGTTGAGGGTTTATCTTATCTGTGTTGATAAAATATGAGATGATTGGAATTGTCATTAATTATTTACATTGTACTTTCCACGCCACGTAACCTATATATAATAGGTCATTGTAAGAGCAAGTTGTGTCCGTTACTTTGTCGCACATTTGACTACTGAAATGCATTTTATGTAATACATGTATTTTATTCATAATTTAAAGGAATGGTTGTAAGAGAAGTGGTCTGTTTGTTGCCCTCAGTTTGGTTTTAGAGAAAATTGAAATGGATGATGAAGTCGATATATTCCAAGTTGTCAGAGCAATGCAAATAAGGAGACCAGATTTTTTTTCAAATTTTGTAAGTTTTTATTATCAAAAGAAAATTTAAGCAGTGATCGTCAACAATTCCATCAATATCAACTACACGAACAACTCCCTCTCATTTCAACCAACTGAATACAACAAAACAAAAACCACGACATTGTGTTGAAAATCTAGATACTGGATTGGGATATGACATAACAATGGTGGTATTAAACCACCTAATGGGATCTCAACCCCTATCTCTGATGTTTCATCAACGTTATTTCTACATTAATAATAGGCAACAGATAATGCAACTACAACAAAACATAAATAAAAACGAACAATACAGACAAAGTAATCTAAATTATTTAAAATATTAATTTACAATTGTATCTAAAATGCTTCTTATTTCTTAATGTTATATTAGAATGAGCACGAAATTGTGTCTCATCATTTATGTAGAAGGAAGGAAATAGTTGGATGTTGGTAATTATTATCTAAATAAACACACTTCCCTGTATATAATAAATATCAGTTGATCAGTGTATCATTCAATACATTGTTAGCGCTATCTTTTCATACTGGTTCAGTGCTTTTATTGTACCCTTTATAGAAATTAAATCTTCAATACGGATGTTTGACATTGCATCCGATTTAAACAATCCTTTATGACACAATAATTTATTAATAAAACAAAAAAATACAACAATGAACTCACAACGAAATGTAGATAATGTTTACAGACATCTATACCACCATATCATGGCTTATGCGTTATGATGTTTAGTGCCACTTTCAACAATATTTCAGTTATATCGTGACGGTCCATTGTACTGTTTGTATTGGTGGAGGACACCGGTGTACTCGGAGAAAACCATCGATCTGTCGCAAGTCGCTGGCAAACAATATTGTTGTATCGAGTACATCTCGCCATGGGTGGGATTCGAACTCACCACTTTAGTGATGATAGGCACTGATTGCACAGGTAATTGTAAATCCAACTACTCTGTGATCACGACCACGACAACCGCATGTCATGGGATTCTCACATGATGACCACAGTTAAATTGTAAAAAATGTACATTGTCTCCAATTGCTAAAATCATGCCTCAATATCAACAAAACAGTCCTTATTTGCAGACTATGCTGTACCAATTGACGACGAATATCATTTATCGGTCCATATTTTTTTTATCGTTATGCATTCTGGTTCATTATACCGGGTTTATTGAAAGTTTGTAAAGCAATGAAAAATTAAGGCAAATCCTTCTCGCCATTGCACAAATATTTCGGAATTTTTTTTATATACGTCGTGTTTGTCATCCATGTGACATAATAATAATTGCATGATGTAACATATAGCTGCTGTACTATGTAATGATATTTTTAAGTCACGTAAATGTCTATTTGGTTCTGGTAATATTGTGAAAATGTAAGAATATTAATCATGCTTCGCGCCTTTGCTAAGTGTTTAATATCTCAAAATCACATCATGTTGCGGGTGTATTGAAAGAAGACGATTGATACATGTACATTTATATTGCTTTATAGTTAAGTACATGTTATCAATCTAGGTGTACCTGGCTGGCGTCGGCACACAATTACTGTAAAGTGTTGTTTTATTTTTTGACAATGAAATGGCAATACACCTTAAATTTATCAAATATACTCATTTTTTAAACAAAACCCAACAAGTAAATCAGGACATCCTTGTTGGTGGAATTAATTTACAAATGTTGAATAATTCAATTCAGTTATGTTTCTTTCAATTGAATGCCCTTTTTATTTGGTACAATTGATAGGAATATATATTTATTGGAAGATATGCCAGTACATACTCCACAACAAAATGAAGAAAATATATAAGAAAATAAGGAAATAGCGATATATGTATAATGATATGCATGCATTTGTATTTCATTTGTTACATATTTACAGGACCAATACAAATACTGCTACAAGACTATTAAAGAACATCTGATGGGAGATTCACTTTATGCAAACGTTTGACAAATATTTAGTCTCATATGGGATTAAGTCCAATCATAATAAACGTCATTTTCTATTGTGTTATTTGTTAACGTCATTTTCTATTGTGTTATATGTTAATGTCATTTTCTATTGTGTTATTTGTTAACGTCATTTTCTATTGTGTTATTTGTTAACGTCATTTTCTATTGTGTT
>MJUT01053566.1:483450-539617 GCA_002080005.1 Gigantidas platifrons
TACAAAGTGAATGTGTCCGAGTGAAGAGACATGTTGACACACGGATTGCTGTTTCAGTGAGCTAGCCGATAACAATGCAAGAGTGTTGGTCTAAATACAAAGCGGATGTGTCCGAGTGAAGAGACATGTTGACACACGGACTGCTGTTTCAGTGAGCGTTAGCACAATAACAATACAAGAGTGTTGGTCTAATGCAAAGCGAATGTGTCCGAGTGAAGAGACATGTTGACACACGGACTGCTGTTTCAGTGAGCTATAGCACAATAACAATACAAGAGTGTTGGTCTAATGCAAAGCGAATGTGTCCGAGTGCAGAGACATGTTGACACACGGACTGCTGTTTCATTGAGCTAGCACAATAACAATGTAAGAGTGTTGGTCTAATGCAAAGCGAATGTGTCCGAGTGAAGAGACATGTTGACACACGGACTGCTGTTTCAGTGAGCGTTAGCACAATAACAATACAAGAGTGTTGGTCTAATACAAAGCGAACGTCATCATCATCTTATCGAGTGTAACTTGTTCCTGCCATGATATAGCTGAAAAAATTGCATATTTGGCGTTAAACCGGGACCGTGGGTATAAATAGCTGTGGGCGGAGCAAACATTCAGATTGTTCATTATTTTGACCACGGTTATCTCGAGGAGGAAAAATCAATGATACATAGTTTCACAGTTACTTTTGGAGCAAAATATTTGACAGACATGGTCACTAGTGTTCCTCCCTACGAAACGTGCAAATAATATTCTTCATCAGTCCAAAATCTACAAAAATCACTTCGAAAATTCAAATTTCTGAGGTAATTTTTATGTGACCTTTAGGTCACGTTGGTCATGTGACATACAGTTTCAAAATTATTCTGTTCATATCAACGGGGTTTTTTGATGATAAGTTCCGTCCACAAATGTTTTCGGTAGTGCCTACCGCAAATGCCCCTTTTAGCAACAATCACTCACTCCTTTTTCTTTTGACCATTGCATTGTCTGCCCTTTCGTTAACGGCTTCTGATACCCCCCCCTTTGTTGTCTTCAAAGCTGTCTTATTAAGATGGTAAAGTTACAAGTACCGGTAAATTAAGTTCTGTTGGTATGGTTTCTTACAATGGAACAGTTTACCACTAATATAGCAAGTTCGATTCATGTCCACGGCGAGGTGTATTCGACACCACTGTATGTGATATTTTACTTGTCAGTAACATAAGACAGCTAAGGTCGGTGGTTTTCTCCAGATACTCCAGTTTGCACCATCAATAGAATTGACCACCTCGATATAACTGACACATATAGTTGGGATAAAGAAAAGTTCAATAACACTTTATTGAACAGACAACCATACATTAAACAAGCATTGAAAATTATTTAAAAAATAGTACCAATTTATCACAAGAAAGTATACCTACAAAATATAAGGGGACGACCATATGATGATCTGAGGAGGCAGAAAGACAAGACGATTGTTTCGTGTGTGATTTTTGTTTTCCAGTTTAGTATATAGTAAGTCTATCACCTGTTGTTCCGATTCAAGCACTGGGTTGCCGTATTTCCCTAGCTTGTTTTCGCGCCCCCAAAACCCACCTCAAATGTAAAACACCCAGGCACTTACCCGTGGTCGCATTCTTCACCGGTCAGATTTTTCTTTATTACTCTTGAGTTTTCTCCCACCTAAAGTCTAGTAATCAGGATATAGCTGAATAATTGCTGAGCATGACGATAGGTTCTAATAACATAGCACGTTAAATAATTGATTGGTAGGTTAGTTGGTTGATTGATTGATTGATTTTGTTATTTTATTGACGAGAACAAATTCACATTCAATAAATCGTGTACATAAACAAAATGGCGCTGTGACGAGTCTATGTTCAGATATGTTGATTGTCACATGTAAAAGGATTTGATACGGACGCAACTGTATGTGATCGTTCGTGCTTTAATTTATTTATAAAATGTATGCAGTTTATTAGGTTGCTAAGCGATAAAGAACAAGAATTAAAACTTGCAGATCACAGAAAGTTCAGCTTCTTATTTTTAATAAATCTGATGCAACCAATTATGATAATAAACGTACTGATAAAATACAATTGTGAATAAAAAATAACAAACTAATGATAGAGGATGAAATATAATATCTATTTTAATAATTATAATTTACTAATGACATGAATGCTAAATAAATTTGTTATTAGTTTTGATTAAATCATTAACAAGTTCAACCATGTTCCTTCATATTAATCGAATTAGTGTTCCGGCAGAATAACAAAAGTGCGTATAATAGACGCCAAAAGACGGTGGCTATCTTTGAAATTTAATTAGTGAACATTGATATTTTAATAGAGGGTCTAATTATAATTCATTTGTGGATTATTCGATATTCTTTCTAGTTTTTAAGTTATTGAACAACGCACAATAAATTACAGAATTAAAGGATTAACGGTATATATGAATCATTTTAATTAACAAAATAATTACAATCTAATTATAATTAGATATTATAACCACACGGACTCGGGGACAGGATAGTCTCCCTTTTTTCAGAACTGCGAAAAAAATGTATCGTGTATTATTTTCAGTTTAATCAAGGACGTATATTTTACCTGGTGTAGAGGTCATAAATTTGGGCTAGTTAGCCCCTGCGACCCTTCTTGATATATAGGTCCTTGGTTTAATAAGTGTATCTAATATATATATCATCACAAAATTGTTATTTCTGTATCAAACAGTCGTTTTAATAAATAAAAAAAAAAAACAACAAATATTCATCTTCGATTTATTTATACCAAACACTATAAAATTGGTATTTGTTCCTTCTCCGCTAATCCCGCAGAACGAGCACAGACTGGTTGGCTCGGAATCAGAACAATGTGTCCGAGTGGAGAGACATGTCTATCCGTGGACTGTTGTTTTAGTGAGCTAGCACTATATAATGCCATCCTCTGCTGTGCATTTCTATTTGTAACAAATAATGAATTCTCGCTCTTTGTTTAGGATTACATTCTCTATTCAACAATAAACTTTTCATTTCATATGTGAATGTTTGTTTGTGTCAAATCAATCTTAAAGGGATATTAAAGCTCATTTTAGTATTTTTTTTGTATAGCATGAAAACTTGCAATTGGTTCAATAAATGATATTTATGAAACATTAACCCGATTTTTATCAATGAACTTTGTAAAAGTGACATAATTCGTTGATAATTCTGTCATATCTTGCGGTCTTTGCCAATAATTGAATTTTTGCTTACTGGATAAAAATTCATTTCGACCCTTTTAAGTGATATTTTAACGATATTAGGGATTATTATATGGGCGTACAAAGTATTTTTGGATTGTTTTTACAATTAAACTGAAAAGAAACAACCTTCGTCACGATATGAAAAAATATATGTTTAAACGAGCTTTAATATCCCTTTAATTACTGTGTGTTGCATGTATGAATGCATAATATCTGTAAAAGTGTGAACGACTCAAATATTTGATTAGACCTATATGTCCGATTTTGGGCTAGTACAAATATTCTTATATACCCGAGGTGAACGATTTAAGTATTCAAACAATATTTGTATATTAAAAAAATATTTCAAAGTGGTGCAAGTTTGATTAAAAAATATATCTGTTTTCTTTCTCTCTAACAAGGATTTATATAGTATATAAATCCTTGTCTCTAATAATCGAAATTGGAATTTCCCGGAATCTAAACCAATATCGGGCCATAATTACAATTTCATTAGTACCGGAAGTAAACATGAATGTAAACACAGATTTTCAATAATAATCGAGTTTCAACAAGATTCGATTAAAATTCGAGATATACCACAACACATCACTGTAGCGTATAACAAGGGACGTGCAATAGTCATCAAGATGTTTACAGATGCAGATTTTGATCTTCTGATGTTAGAATTAGATGAACCACAGATTGATGGGTGGGAGTTTTTCACAGAAAGCCACGGTGTGCGAATTTACAGACTATATAACGAGGTAGGCTAATATTTTCGGTTGTAGCTTACCACTTTATTCTGCTCTCATGTGCATAGCAAACAGGTAACAATAATGTACATGTATACACAAGAAACTTCAAAATAAAAAGTTCTCGCCCGACTTTGTAAATTACAAAAAAAAGGGTGCACTCGACCCGCAGCCGCAAGTGATAAAGTTTACCAGTTGCTTGCCCATGGTTGGTGGTTCTCTCAGGATACTCCTGCTTCTTCCACCGCTAAAACTGGTCGCCATGTCTACATGTAGCTGAAATATTGCTGAAAGTGGCATTACAATGAAATCAAATCAAAATAAAAAAGGGGTTATGTTTATATTATGCCATTTTCAACAATATTTCAGTTTTAATTATATTTTGGCAGTAAGCTTTATTGGTGGAGATCTAGAAAACCACAGACCTGCTGCAAGTCATTGCCGAACTTTATCGCATAAAGTTGTATCAAGTACACCTTCACTTTGTCTTCACCATTTTGCTCGCCTTAAAGGGAAATAACTCCTGTAAAACATGTAATCTTTTAAAATCAAGATGTTGGAAATGTGCAAATGATCTATTATACATTTGTATCAATAACACATGTGTTATTTTCATATACAAGTCAACATTGTAATCAGTTTATTCACAGATACATGTGTATTTCTTTCAGAAATCTGGTTTATATGAATACAAGATTTACGGAGCATTATCAGATGTAAAACCAGATGTCTCTGCTAATGTTTACATGGATTTAGAATATAGAAAAGTCTGGGATTCATATGCTAAAGGTATGTTATAGTAGTTTGGTTTGGTTTATGGTGTTTAATGCCACTTGCAACAATATTTGAGTTGTATTGTGATGGTCAGTTTTATTGTTGGAGGAAACCTGAGTACCTGTCGCAAATCACTGACAAATTTTATCACAGAATGCTGTATTGAGTACATGCACCTCACCTGCTCAGGATTCGAACTCACAACTTTAGTGGTGATAGGCACTGATTGCACAGGTAGTTGGAAAGCCAACCACCATATGATCATGATCGTGGCCACGACGACCCCCATTGTAGTAGTAGAAGTTGATACCAAGGAGAACAGATGTATTATAAACTCTAGATCTGTTCTCTTGGGAAATACCATCTCATTAAATCTATATTGATTTTTATATAATTTTCTAATGAAATCACAACTTACCATATTCTCATTTGTTTCCTACCAGGTTCTATAGTGTTTTTGATAAATATAATTTTGCATAAAAACTTCCTTTCAATGATAGCCTGCAGGGGACTAACTTTTTTGTTCCAAATAAACAGAAGTGTAAAATAAAATAGTGTCCTCCAGACAAAATATCATATGAAATATTGTCCATGGACATTATTTCATAATAAAATAGTGTCCTGGACATTATTTCATAATGAAATTGTGTCCTCTATCATGATATATTGTCCATTCTTACTGGACATTATTTAACTGTGAAATAATGTCCGACATCAACTGGATATATGATATTTTTATGCTTCACATATTTATACTATACTTTATTTCAAAATATAAGAGATTTCTTTGTCATAGAAATGATATTTATTACACTATATTTGATTCAATTTGAAATATAGTAACAAACAATGTCCAAGTTTTGAATTAGAATTATCTCCCTTTGTTAGGACACAGTTTCACTATGATATATTGTCCTCTAAGATGATATTATACTGTCCAGATAAAGGACAATATCATAGATAAGACAAAATTCCATGACAATATAATCATGAAATATTGTCCTGGAGGACATAATTTCATAGGACATAATTTTGCTTTACAGAAGCTCTGTTTATAAAGGTTAAATTATCAAAGATTTCCTACATTGGCACTTTATTTGAGATTCGATTGATATAGGATTCCAGATTTACACAGGTTTCATTGTAATATATATTTGACAATTAATTTTATTTTCAGAATTGTATGAAAAAGAAGAGGCTGGGAAAAAATTGATATACTGGAATGTAAACTATCCATGGCCAATGTCTAACAGAGATGTATCCTTATAGAAAATATAAATACCAAAGAATAAATCTTTATCAACCAACAGATTTGACATTCCTAGCAAGTAGTCAGTTAACTACGATCATTCATTGATGGTTTGGTTTAGCTTTATGGTGCTTAATGCCACTTTTAACAATATTTCAGTTATATTGTGGCGGTCCATTTTATTGGTGGAAGCAACCGGAGTACCCAGAGAAAACCACAGACCTGTCACAAGTCACTGACAAACTTTATCACATAATGTTGTATCAAGTACACCTCTCCACAAATGGGGCTCGAACTTACAACTTAAGTGGTGATAGGCACAGATTGCACAGGTTGTAAATCCACTATCATACGATCACGACACGGCAGCATCGAATATCAAAGCGTAATGGTCTTTAACCAACAGATTAGACCTTTTTAGCTAGTAGTCAGTTAACTACAAGCATTCATTGACCCTGCTATTGTACAAAAATGTACTGTCTATGTTTATGTTGTCATTCATTTTTGTGATGGTATGTGGTCTTTTTAATTTTGACGTGAATCTGTACAGCTCTTTTAACATTTGTTTTTATATGTATTGCCATTGTAGGTTCAGTTATCAAAAAAAGGGGGAGGGGGGTTGGGATCCAATTAACTGCTTTATCCCTGCCACATTTTTTTGTCTGCCCAAAGCCATAACCTAGATTTCCAATGTCATATGTCATGTTCCCCTTTTTTTTGTGTTCATTGATTTAAGATGAGAGGTGATTGTTCGTTTTGTTGATATTGGTGGAATTAGTGGATTAAATTTTGACGAGTTCCAACCAATATGTCACAAGTGTTAATTTTTGTAAGGAATGGTGAGTCCCAAACACAAATCATGAGTCCAGGACTCGTCTAGACGAGTTGCTAGTTTCTCTGTGACCATGAAAATGAGTGGTTTTATATGTAATGTAGGAAATATTTTAGTGTGGAAAAACTTTTAACTCATGAATGCACTGTCAAGCCTGCCCATGCGGTCACATCTATTAAGAAGTCATCGGTATCAAAAGGTCACTGTTCTTTTGTCCTGTCATAGAAAATTTTATTTGACTTGAACCTCTTTTAAGAGGTCACCTGTCTTATAAGGCCACTTTTTCTTTGTCCCAAAGGTGACCTCTTAATACAGGTTTGAATATATTCAGTATGGCTTCCTTAACTTTATCATTAGTATGTGTATAAACGTGAAATGAGAGAAATGGAACACAATGGTAACAAAGTATGGATTGTTATAGCACAGAGTGAAGAGTGTGCTAGTATACCCGAGAAAAGTGGTATAATACGTGTAGATGATTATAAACAGAGCTGTGTTCTTACTACTGACGGCAAAGTAGGATCTAAAGGTAATATATCAGATAGGGTCATGAAGATTGAGGGGGACATGGTTAAGGGATAAAGTTGTGGTGTTTTAGCACCACTGTCAACAATAATTCAGTTATACATGTATCGTAGCAATCAGTTTTATTGGTGGAGGAAACCGGAGTACCCGGATAAAACCACAGACCTGTCGTAAGTCATTGACAAATATCATCACATAATGTTGTTTTCAGTATACCTTGCCATGAATAGGGTTCAAACTCTCAGCTTTAGTGGTGATAGGCAGTGATTGTACAGGTAGTTGTAAATTCAACTACCATACGATCACGACCACGATGGCTCCTCATGGAGATAGAGGTTGTGCTGGATCATCTATCATTACAAATCCATTCTTCAGTAACCGTACATGGTTTAATCATAACAAGCATATTATATCAGCCAAGGCTACATGTGATCCGACCATGACCTGATTTTTATGGCTTAGTGATTTTGTTAAAATTTAAAGATGCAGTACCACTGAAATGAAGAAGAAAAACAGCCTATATAGGATATTACAGGGTTCTTTTTCTGCATGAGTACTCAGGTGAATGCAGAGGTGTGTGTCAATACTCTGATAATATTCTTTGGTGTCAAAATCATTCCATGTTCTTCTGCATCCACAGCTGTTCTGTTTAATTCAACATCGGACATATTCTGTGATCCCATTTAGCAATATTTTGCGCCATGAAAGAAGTTTAACCCTGCCATATTTTATTGAAGCTTGTGTACCAAGCCAGGAAAGTGAGCGGTCATGTCTAGGTATGGTAGGGGTATTGATTTTGCTTCTTTCTTCTATTTTTCTGTTGTATTTTAGAACTGTTCCGACAGTGTTGTATTTTAGAACTGTTCCGACAGTGTTGTATTTTAGAACTGTTCCGACATTGTTGTATTTTAGAACTGTTCTGACAGTGTTGTATTTTAGAACTGTTCTGACATTGTTGTATTTTAGAACTGTTCTGACAGTGTTGTATTTTTTGTTTTTCATTTTATATTATCAATTACTATACTTCGTGTAAGTTTCTGTAGTGATATTTGGTACTGTAATATTTTGGCATATTACCTGGACAATTAGACACTCAGTATAATAATTATATTAATGTGGTCTTGTCCAGGTAATATGCCAAAATATTACCCAGGTCTGAGTGACATATTACCCTTCCCTTCGGGCCAGGTAATATGTCTCTCAAACTGGATAATATTTTGGCATATTACCCGGACAAGACCACATTATTATATAAATATTTAGATATAAAGAATGCATTTAAAATCAACACTAGTAATATTTTACTTGTACATTTCAGCATTTATGAAATATTATGACAATCCGAAGGGTATGATTCCAACATGGCTGATAAATTGGGGTGCTAAAGTAAGTATGATTTACTGTTTATACAGTGGTTTAATGTGTGTTTTATTATTTAAGGTTCTCCTCCCTCAGGTACATGTATAGCTGATTTTAGCTATCCTGTTTAGGCCTTTTGGTTTAATATGCCATTTGCCAATTACCAACTTGATTCTAAAATTATACACTTTTAACATTTTATTATTTGAGTTATTTCCCTTACAGAGGACAAAATGGTCCCCGTTCAATGCAAGAGCAACAGAAAGGATTAAGAATTTGAGTATAATTTTTTTTTTTTAATTTATTGATAATTGAACCTTGTAAAATAATAGAAGTTAACTTTATAGCAAATAAAATATTCGCAAGTTTTTACAACATTTAAATTTTATAGAGTATGAGAAAAATATATGTCATTTTGGTTGAATATTGCATGAAATTGACACTTTTGTCCTCTGTAAGGGAAATAACTCAAATAATAAAATGTTAAAAGTGTATATATAATTTTAGAATCAAACACTTTAAATTATTTGGCTTTCCAATCTTTTCATTTTGAGCGTACCTGATGAAGGTTATTCAAGAAACGTGCCGTGTGCACTAGATTTGATATCTACGTTTTTATTATGTCTATAAAATCTTCCTTCTCCAGTCACTGACAAACTTTCACATAATGTGGTACTGAGTACACCTCCCCATTTGAGCAGGATTCAAACTCACAATTTTAGTGGTGATAGGCACTGATTACATAGGTAGTTGTAAATCCAACTACCATATGATCACGACCACGACGACCCCAAGTGTAACCTTGAGAAACTAAAGAAACACATATAAATACATAAACATCATCATCATCTCACTGAATGTAACCTTGAGAAACTAAAGAAACACATATAAATACATAAATATCATCATTATCTCATTGAATGTAACCTTGAGAAACTAAAGAAACACATATAAATACATAAACATCATCATTATCTCATTAAATGTAACCTTGAGAAACTAAAGAAACACATATAAATACATGAACATCATCATCATCTCATCAAATGTAACTATCATTTAGATTTAAGTAACATATTTACAATTTTAACTTTTTAAAAAACAAATATTTTATTTCATAAATTTAATTTTGGGATAAATAAGTATTTACAAATGATGAAAACATTTATAGTGGCTGTATGTGTATTGTGAGACAGCTGTTCATCACTCAGTGATCAATGGAAGGCGGTTCCAGTTTTTGATTGGATGTGAGAAAAATGAGTGGTGTCGTGTCTAAGTTGTGTGCTGCATGATGGTATTTGTTCTTGCAATAATATAGCTGGAAAATGTCTCATTTGACGTGTAACAACAATCACTCTCTCACACACTTACATTAAATACATAAACATGCAGGTATTTTTTTTAACACTATTTGTACAATCAAACAAAATATTTCTTCATGGAGATTATAAACATATTTAAACAAAGTATTGCAAAAATTTTCGACAGCACAACCGTCTTCGTCAGTTCCAAAACATAAACTGCCAAGAGATACAAAAAACAACAAGACAACGTCATATCGTCTAATCATAATACTATGATGTCGTAAAAAATTATTAACTAAAAATGATCCTGAACATTATGAATAAATAAAATACACAAAGCTCAAGTGCTGTGGAAAATTTTTGCAATACTTTGTTTAAATATACTATATATACAGGTATATATTTTTGTGTTTATTTCAGACAGGAGTTCCATCATTTCTAACAATGATGCAGGATGCATGCAGAGGATATCCACAGTATCTACAATCCAAAGCCTGCTGATGACACTCTTTGATAGGTCAATTTTTTAATAAAATATGGGATATGTCAATGTTGCCATTTTTTGTATGATATGTGATAATTATTATACAGTATTGATTTTATGTTTATTATGTTAAAGAATTGTCCTCTTGCAGGGTTTTTTAATTATTTTTTTTTACCAATTTTAAAATTTTAAATTTTTTGAAAATTATGAGATTTTAATTTTACTTTTTGACAGAATTGTCCTCTTCTTCAAGCAAGTTAAAAATTTTGATTTTTTGAGAATTATGATATTTTGAAGATTTTATATTTATTATGATAAAGATTTGTCCTCTAGCAGGACTTTAACCAATTAAAATATTTAATTTTTTTTTAATATAAATTTTTTTTTTTGCATTATTATGAGATTTTATTTTATAGATTTTAATTATACTATTTTACAGAATTTTTCTCAAGCAGGTCTTAAACCAATATATGAGACATTAATTTGTGTGATAATTATTTTTATCCCCTCGCCAACGAAGTTGTGATGGGATATAGTAACGCTACCTTCTGTCCGTCCGTCCGTCCTTCCATAACATCCTTGTGAACACTCTAGAATCAACATCCTTCAATGGATTTCGACCAAACTTGGTACATACTTAGTCCTTAAGGGAATCTGGGGCCCTATTGATTTTCAAGGTCATATGTCAAAGGTCAAGGTCACCAGGTCAAATTTTTACTGCATAATTACCTTGTGAACACTCTAGAATCAACATCCTTCAATTGATTTTGACCAAACTTGGTACATACTTAGTCCTTAAGATAATGTGGAACCCTATAGATTTTCAAGGTCATAGGTCAAAGTCACCGGATCAATTTTTTACCGCGTAATTACCTTGTGAACACTAGAATCAACACCCTTCAATGGATTTTGACCAAACTTGGTACATACTTAGTCCTTAAGAGAATCTGGAACCCTATTGATTTTCAAGGTCACAGATCAAAGGTCAAGGTCACCGGATCAATTTTTTACCACGTAATTACCTTGTGAACACTCTAGAATCAACACCCTTCAATGGATTTTGACCAAACTTGGTACATACCTAGTCCATAAGAGAATTTGGAACCCTATTGATTTTCAAGGTTAAAGGTCAAGGTCTCCAGGTCAAATTTTTACCATGTAACATCCTTGTGAACACTCTAGAATCAACATCCTTCAATGGATTTTTACCAAACTTGGTACATACTGAGTCCTTAAGAGAATCTGGAATCTTATTGATTTTCAAGGTCAAAGGTCAAGGTCACCGGGTCAAATGTTTAGGCGAGGGGATACGCCACGCTTTGCGTTGCCCTTGTTTTTTTTATATTTATTAGATTTTAAATTTATTATGTTACAGAATGTTCCTCAAGCAGGTCTTTTAATCATTTGAAAAATTAACTTTTGTGATAATTAATTTATGATATTTTATAGATTTGAATTTATTATATTACAGAAATGTCCTCTAGCAGGACTTTAACCAATTCAAATATTTAATTTTTAAGGTCACATTACAGTTAAATATTGTTTTAAAGCAAATTTGATTGAGAATTAGGTGTGACTCACAGTGTACAACTCTGTATTAGGAGGTACAAAACCTCTGGTTTGATTTAAAGGCCATTTTTAGCTGTTATCTTGATGGTAACTTATTCAAATTAGTCAGAAGCAGGTGCTTTACGAAATAAAGCATGAAATTTTTCACCATTATTATGTCACAGATATTTCATTAATCTATAATTTTACTCAAAATGTATTATTTTTTTTATTTTCATTTATAATGGCAAACACAATTTTTAAACAGAAATATGCAGCCTTATGTTCATATCTAATTTCATTGACATACATATATAGAAAATGCATATTCATTTATTCGGACCATTTTGATATATGTGACGAATCGTAAGAATTTCATTCCACTACATTCCTCCCCTCCGTATCACGAAGTCATTTCATGGGTTAACCAGAAGTAAAATTATAGTCCCTTTTGTAGCTTTAAGCGTAACTTGCATAACTGGACCACTCTGCTAATTCAAAGAGAAATCACCGGTCCGTTCGACTTCCAAAAGAAGTTAGTTTATAAATAACTTTCAATGTAACATGGATAACTCAAACACTCAGCTATTTCAAAGTAAAATCAGTGGTGTGTTCGACTTTTAAAGGAAGTTAGTTTATAATTAGCTTTCAATGTAACATGGATAGCTTGAACACTTGGCTATTTCAAAGTGAAATCACCAGTCCGTTCGACTTCCAAAAAAAGTTAGTTTATAAATAGCTTTCAATGTAACATGGATAACTCAAACACTCTGCTATTTCAAAGTGAAATCACCGGTCCGTTCGATTTCCATCGAAGTTAATTTAAAAATAGCTTTCAATGTAACATGAATACCTCAAATACCCAACTAGTTCAAAGCAAGATCACTGATCTGTTCGAATTTCAAGCCAGTAGGTGGGATAGTCAGTATAGACCTTTTGTTTAAAAAATGTTTTCAGCATAACATGGATAACTCAAATACCTGGCTAGTTCAAAGTAAACTCGTTGGTCTGTTCCACTTCCATACAGCAAGGTTGGATTGTAAATGTAGACCTTTAGTTTAAAAATAGCTTTCAACGTAACTTGCAAAACTCAAATACCTGGCTAGTTCAAAGTAAACTCGTTGGTCTGTTCCACTTCCATACAGCAAGGTTGGATTGTAAATATAGACCTTTAGTTTAAAGATAGCTTTCAACGTAACTTGCAAAACTCAAATACCTGGCTAGCTGTTCAAAGTAAACTCATTGGTCCGTTCCACTTCCAAACAGCGAGGTGGGAATAGTAATTATAGACCTTTAGTTTAAAAGTAGTGTTCAATATAACACAGATACCTCGACTACTCGGCTAGTTCAAGCTAAACCCATTGGTCTGATTGACTTTCAAACAACGAGATGGGATTACAAATATAGACCTTAAGTTTTAATGGTCCATATTTTTGTTTTCTTATCACATCTTTTCCTTTGAAATTTAAATTATGACATAGTTGAATGTATTAATATATTTGTTATTTTTTATTCAATAAAATTTTTATGTGTTTTTTTTTTTTAATTTGTTAATTTCATTTGTTTACCATTTGTACTTTGACACCGATTTCGTAATAAAAAATATGAATAATAAATGGTGATTTTACTATGGTAGTCTTACATAGATCAGGTGCGGCTTACCAATTGGTGGCTCCTGGTCTAAACTCCTGTTTTTGGAGGAAATTTGTGCTGTTCAATACTTTGTGTTGACCAGTTAACTTTTAGAAGGGATTCGTGGGTTTTATTCTGAAAAAAATTATGTTCCAAATTTTATAGAAAAAGTAAATAATCAGACCCTGCAGTTTTCAAGGAGATATTTTTATATTTGAAGGAACAAAAACTAAATAATCTGATATTGTTTCATGTGAAAAAAAAATCTTGCTCAGTGGAAGAACATAGCCCCCCCCACCCCCTACTAAAGGCTAAACCTGCCCTCTACTTTATTGTTATGTTACATTGTTATGGTTTTGTTTGTTTGGATATCTTTGTATAAGTTCCTCTAAATGGTTTAGTGCTTACCGTCACTTTCAGCAATCTTCAAGTTGAATCTCTGGATACGAGTAGTTTTATGGAAACCTTTACACATCGGATGTGTTCAAACTCGCTCACGTTTGTGGTATTAGGCTTGTCGTTAATCTTAATATTAGCTTACCCCTAAGAATTCAGAGGCCTCTCCTTGAATTGATATGCTACTTTTGTCATATCTACAATTTTATTGTATCGCATCTGTGGTGTAATGGTCAGCGTGATCATCTTTGAGAGTGGTAGATGGTGTGTTCGAGCCCCGAAGAGGTCAAAGACTATAAAATTGGTATTTGCTGCTTCTCCACTAAGCATGCATCATTAAGGAGTAAGAGCAGAGACTGGTAGGCTCGGAATCAGAATAATGTGTCTGAGTAGAGCGACATGTCTTTCTATGGACTTGTTTCAGTGAGATAGTAAAAAGTGAACATCACCTTCATATTTTGAAAGATAACACGTTTTTGCCATGATATGGCTAAGAAAAGATCATTTGGAGTTGAGCAACAACCACTCACTCTCTTTATTTGTACTGGATATGGAATTAATGCAAATGAAGGAAGTTGTCTGAAGGTCCAAGGAGAAGATAACTCTTCAAGGTAAAAAATACGCATGAAATTGTCTACAATATTATAAAAAGGAAGCTTAAATAGTGATGATCAATAATTCAGCCAATATCAACAAAACAAACAACAATCTCTTACCCGAGTTCACCCCCGGTTTTTAGTGGGGATCGTGTTACTCGATCTTTAGTTTTATGTGAATGTTTTGTAGATCGTTGTTTGTACTTTTGTACTTTTTCTTTTAGCAATTGTGTTGTCTGATCTTCTTCGATATACGGATTCTGATTACGCCTTTGGTATCTTCAAACTCTTCTTTTGATCACTGAACACAATAGAGACCATGACATTTGCTGATTGAAATTACATTTCCTGGTTTGGGACTCGCACAAAAATGTGGCGGGGCTAAACTGGTTAATGAGACCCAAACCTGTCTCTTGATCATAAACCGTAATACATTTACAACAAACAATAAAGAAAACCATAGCCGAACTGGTTCTCCTCAAAATATTCAAACACTAGCACATGTTACTCGACATTTAAGCTATGGAGCAACATTCAGACATGCATGTTGTACCATGGTATAATCCCCGCCCATTAATATCTGGTTTCAACAGTTTCAAAGGCTGGTTAATTTAGTATGGTACAATTTCAATTCCAGATAATAGACCATGGTTTTCTACAAACATTTTTAGGTTCAATAACTCATAAAAACATCAATGAAATAAAGGTCATTTATGTTAAAACACATAACTATGATATAAAAAAAACAAAAAAAAACGTCGGACAACACACTCTCATTCAATACTCGGGAATGACTTTAAGTTCTACTGACAGTTCCAGAGGTTGACATTAACTGTAGAGGAACACTATGGTGAATCACTTTTGTTTCTATAATACCATCTTTTCTGTACAAATTCTGTATGTTTCCATCCTTAATATCATCTACATGATCCAACGTAACTAAGGTTATCGTACGAAACGAGTTCACCGGAGTATAGTTGTTGTCTTTGTCCATTATGAAATCTATGCACGTTCTTAAATATTTGTGAATCGCTGTATATCGACCCTTCTTCTTGTTGTAGTTCACGCAGTTTCCGCTCTTTCCTTGCCTTTGATTCTGATTTGGTTTTCTTACAGCTGAAAAATGCCACAACATATCATATTATCCATTATGGGTGATTGTTGTTTACCGCGTGTGGAATATTCAAGTTTATCATGGCAAGAACAAGCTATATTTGAATGAGACGATGATGATGTCCGCATTGTATTAGACCAACACGCTTAGTTGGATTACTATAGGGCTGGCTCACACAACAGTCCGCGGATAAACATGTTTATCCACTCGGATACATTATGCTGATTCCGAGCCAACCAGTTTTTACTCTTTCTCCTAAAAGCTGCGTGCTTAGCAGAGAAGAAGCAGTAAATACAAATTTCATAGTCTTTGGATTGACTTGACCGAGTAATGGTCATTACTGAGGGCCTCACTGTGAGTGTGCGATAAAGAACGAAAATAAACAAAAACAACGATCTTCATTTTTGACTTTTCATATTGATTGTCTTTCACGTTCTTTGACTTCCAGATATTGTGCATAGTAATAAGGTGTTTAATGTTAATTAAAACAACGTGTCTTGTTTTTCGTGGCTTTCAATTTCATTAATGAAACAAACCAAACGAACCGTAGAAATATAAAGATTTTCTGCAACACATAAACTTATCGAGTACACCTCTCAACTGTCGTTAGAATTTCTTTAAAATTAAACAGCCTTTGTTTTGCAACACATAAACTTATCGAGTACACCTCTCAACTGTCGCGAGAATTTCTTTAAAATTAAACAGCCTTTGTTTGTCTTACCTTGTCTCGCTTTTCAATTTTGTGGAATTTTCTATTTTCCAAAATATATTTTTAAGTTTGTTTTGTTTTACGATTTTATGATTGCGCTGTCTATGGTTTTGCGTCCGATTGTCGTGTTACTGTTAAACTCTTATAATTTGGGTATTTATTTTTCGAATTCACTGGAATACTCAACATTTAGAAGAGTAAAATGTGGATTTCTAAGTAGCAACCGTGCAAACCATCCTTTCTAGGTATGCAGTTGTGTTGCACATTTCTAAAATTATACGATTTGCCGGATGTTTTTTTTACACTAAGGGACATAAAGAGGATCCTCTTTTGGTTCACATATCTACAAATGATCAGAAAATTATACTCGAATACATTGTCCTTTCTATTGATCTTGCTAGACTGAGAACTATCCCCCCAACCCCGTCGCAATGGAAATAACTCGCATAGAAAAGGATATGAAATAAACCGTATAATTTTAGAATCAAATGGTCTGTGGATGGGAAACTACTAACATACCATGCTTTTATCAATAAGATCAGAACAACAAATAATAGACCGCCACCTCCAACACTGAGACCAATAATCAGCTCTGAAATAAAAACATCTACATTAAGTTAACAACATTTTGTGAATAAGGGTAATAACAAAATTACCGAACTCCGAACAATCTTCCAAAGGGAAAGTCAAAACTCATAAGTATATAAACAGACAAAATCAGTCAACAACCGGAAAACTGGGAAAATCGTCCCAATGACTCCGACTTGGTGCAGAAATGCCTGTACCAAGTCAGGACCATTGCGGTTTTCCAGTTTCCTGGTTGTTGACTGATTTTGTCTGTTTATTGATTTATGAGTTTTGAATTTCCCTTTGGAAGATTGCTCTGTGTTCGGTAATTTTGTTATTACCCTTATTTATTATCCGACTTGGTGCAGGCATTTCCAAAGAAATGGTTGGTTGAGTTATTGTTGCTTAACGCAAAGTGAACAATCTTTCAGCTATATCCATCGTCGGAAACCCACAGCTGATTACGCTTCGTTCCTCACTCCACCACCGTGGGTCGATTCGTACAAATTTCCTCGTTTTCATGAATATTCATCAGACAGAATTATCCAATCAGATTAGCGCTTACGGAAATGGAACTCTTCAAAATTGGAGGTTAATATGGATAATCAATAATAGTATTTACGTTTAACCGAACAAGTCATAACAGGTGCGTTCTGATTGGTTTAAATAACTGACAATGATGGTCAAGAAAGCAATGCAATAGGCTTATGAATTATGCATGAAACGAGGAAATTTGTACGAATCGACCCACGGTGATGGAGTGAGGAACGAAGCATAATCGGCCGTGGGTTTCCAACGATGAGCTATATCATGACGAGAACAAGTTTCATTCGATAAAATCACGTCCGTTTAGAACTAGATTAGCACGCTTAGCTGGATTTTTATAGTTTTAGTTCACTGAATCAACAGTCCACACATAGACATACCGCTGCACTCGGATACATCATCCTGATTTCGACCCAACGCGTCTTTGCTCTTACTCTTGAACTGGTGAACAGTTGCGGAATATCTATGTCACAAATGACCACGGATATGTTCCACTTGTCGTAAGCATTTCCCGATCCTTTCCTCATTCATATCTTATAACGGGGTTTGTAACTAGAGTAGCATGACGGGTGTCACTAGTGGAGCAGGAAATGCATACCACTCTGGACCAACTGAGTTTACCCCGGGTTTGTGCTACTCGATCTTTACTTTCTGTGTAGTGTTTTGTAGACCGTTGTTCGTTCTTTTGTCCTTTTTTGGTCATTGTGTTGTCTGTACTTCTATGATTTACGGCTTCTGATTGTCCCTATGATATCTTCAGACTTTTCTTAATAAAAATATAAATATCTAATTTAGTGAGAGGAGAGGTATGGTGTTTAACGCCACTTTCAACAATATTTCAGTTATATCGTGGCGGTTCTAATTTAGTGCGCACGACGCGTTCTGGAATAACCTATATTAATTTAATCTAATATTGACTGCTCATCGATTTTGTAAATGGGTGCTACGCATGTAGTAAAATATGCTAAAGTGATATTGACTGCATACATATTTTGTAAATGGGTGTCATGCACGGACAAGGATATGCTAACTTATTCAGAGCACATGTTCGCGCCACGACTTCATGTTAAATTTAGATATAATTCTGTGTAATCTATATTTGTTCTACATTGTTTGTTACATTCCCTTTTATTTAATTTCTCAGAAACAAATTTATGCTTATAAAATGAAAGTAAAAAAAAATGCCAAATTGTTGGAACAATTCCAAAATCCAATAGAAAAATCGTAGGAAGCGGCAAAATCGATGACCCTAGCACACAAATACAAGACCACTGGCTTGATACAGGCACTTCAATGAAAAGTGGCGGGATGAAACTCAAATAAAATAAAATCTTCCATTTTTGTGTGTAAATTATAATATTGTCCTCTAGCACTTTTGGATTACGGTCCAAATAGACGTGACGGAGCTCAAACACGTGACCAATTTAACTTTTTTTCTTTTTATAAAAGCTCTTTAATGCTCATTTTGGCGCTCAAACTAAGGATGTTCGGAATATCTCTGATTTAGTTCATAATACATTACCCTGTCTATATTTCTGTCCACGTTCAACTTCTGTTTTCTTTGTAGACGTTTTAAGTGAGGTTGAAGAAGGTACTGGCTCTGTAGATGTTGTTGTTGCTTTTCTTTCTATAGTTGTCGCTTCGTTTGGCATCAATGGTGTAGCAGGAGTTGTTGTTGTTTCTGTTCCTTCTGTTGTTGTCATCATCTCATTGGTCATCAATGGTGTAGCAGGAGTTGTTGCTTCTATTCTTTCTAATGTTGTCACCTCATGTGTCATCAATGTTTTAGTAGATGTTGTTTTTGTTCCTTCTGTTGCTGTCACCTCATGTGTCATCAATGTTTTAGTAGATGTTGTTTTTGTTCCTTCTGTTGCTGTCATCTCATTGGTCATCAATGGTGTAGCAGGAGTTGTCGTTGTTGCTGTTCCTTCTGTTGTTGTCACCTCATTTGTTTTCAGTGTTGTTGTTTCTGTTCTTTCTGTTGTTACCTCATTTGTCATCAATGGTGTAGCAGGTATTGTTGTTGTTTCTGTTCCTTCTGTTGTTGTCATCATCTCATTGGTCATCAATGGTGTAGCAGGAGTTGTCGTTGTTTCTGTTCCTTCTGTTGTTGTCACCTCATTTGTTTTCAGTGTTGTTGTTTCTGTTCTTTCTGTTGTTACCTCATTTGTCATCAATGGTGTAGGAGGAGTTGTTGTTTCTGTTCCTTCTGTTGTTGTCATCACCTCATTTGTCATCAATGGTGTAGCAGAAGTTGTTGTTTCTGTTCCTTCTGTTGTTGTCACTTCATTTGTTTTGAGTGTTGCTGATGTTTCTGTTCGTGTTGTTGTTGTCACCTCATTTGTCATCAATGGTGTAGCAGGAGTTGTCGTTGTTTCTGTTCCTTCTGTTGTTGTCACTTCATTTGTTTTGAGTGTTGTCGATGTTTCTGTTCGTGTTGTTGTTGTCACCTCATTTGTCATCAATGGTGTAGCAGGAGTTGTCGTTGTTTCTGTTCCTTCTGTTGTTGTCATCATCTCATTTGTCATCAATGGTGTAGCAGGAGTTGTCGTTGTTTCTGTTCCTTCTGTTGTTGTCACCTCATTTGTTTTCGGTGTTGTTGTTGTTTCTGTTCCTTTTGTTGTTGTCACCTCATTTGTCATCAATGGTGTAGAAACGGTAAATCCATCTGTTCCAGCTGTTGTCTCGATTGCTCCCATGGTAGTAACCTCATGTGCCGATGAAACTGGCGATGTCGTCTGCTCTGTTGATATCGCCGATGAAGAGATTTCTGCTTGTACAGCTGTAGTTGTTGCAGTCAGCTCATCAAGTGAACACTTGATATCGTTTGAATCTCCAACTGAAAATGACAAAAGCAGATCGGATTTTGATTTGATTTGATTTTTGGTGTTTATCGCCACTTTCAGCAATATTTCAGCTATATCATGGAGAGCAGTGTCAGTGGTGGAAGAAGCCGGAGTATCCGGAGAGAACCATCGACCATGGACAAGCAACTGATAAACATTATCACTTGCGGCTGCGAGTCCAGTGACCTTTTTTTGTAATTTCCAAAGCCAGACGCGAACCCACGCCGTATTGGTGATAGGTTTGTATGAGTTGCTAGGTAATCCAACTACTTAACTCATTGAGTCACCCTCAAAGGCAGATCGGGTTATATTCTGCACCATACAATAATTTACAATGTAGCATTCAAGTTTATTTTATTTATTCTTCAATCAGTGCATTTCTTGCCTCTATAAAAGTGAACATAATTATATAACCTTGTCTTTAGAAATTAGACATCAATCAATCAATCAATCAATCAATCAATCAATCAATCAATCAATCAATCAATCAATCAATTAATCAATCAATCAATCAACTTATAAACCAATAAATCAATCAATCGAACAATTAATCAATCAAATAAAAACTGCCATTGGAGGACACAATTTCAACCGATTTTGTTTTAGAAATATATAGGTGACGTTACCTCTACAAATATATGGTAAGCTAATCAAGCAATATCCTATAAACTGGTGGGCACTGGTAGACGAAAATACGGATCTGGCTCTACATGCAAATGTATCAAATACTGAAACTAGAAGAAAACGAAGCGTATAATAGTATTTCGTTAAAGTAATTCCTGTCGTGTTACTCGATGTTTAGTTTTATGTGTATGGTTTGTCGATCGTTGTTTGTCCTTTTGTACTTTTTCTTTTGACCATTGTGTTGTCTGTTCTTCTTCGATATACGGATTCTGATTGCCCCTTTGGTATCTTCAAGCTCTTCTTGAACCCCATGGTTAGAAATAAGACATCGTTTTCAGGTACGAAACCTTAAAAAAGACCGTCTGCTTTTCATGCGCGACGACTGGTACAACACGGTGTATGAACTGGTGGTAGGTGGTAAAAGTTTGCTTTGTGTTGTGAGAATTTACTCAAAGTATACGTCAAAGATAACTTGCAACAGCGGCTAATTAATTAACAGTGTATCAGGAGTGGCCATCGGAGGACTATTTCAAATAGACATTTTGCACATGTCCGATTCGTTTACAAAATTATACGTTTTTATTCATATTTTTACTCGAGTTATTTCCCTTACAACATTAACATAAGTATTATAAGGAAAATATAATTTTTTTATTGAGCTTTGCATGAAAGTGGATCCTTTGTCCGCTTTATAGGGAACTAACCCCTGTTAAACGTATAATTATAGAATGAAAGTAGGAAATGTGTAGTTAGTATATTCGCAAAGTTTGTTACGTCATACTTTCTCTTGTATTTTACTTGTGGCAATCAAAAGACATACCCACAATGCAACATTTTAATCTGAATTCCCTCTCTTCTGTATACAACTGAATACTAGGTATTGGAGGTTAAACAACAACCCTGAAATCATCCAATCAAATGCATAAAACCGCATCTGTGGTGAAATTTGTTGCTTCTCCGTTAAGCATGCAGCATTAAGGAGAAAGAGCAAAGACTGTTTTGTTGCTCGGAATCAGGATAATGTGTCCGGGGAGGGCAACATATGTCTATTCGCAGACTGTTGTTTCAGTGAGTTAGCACTATAAAAATCCAACTAAGCGTGTTGGTCTAGTACAAAGCGGACCTCATATCATATAATTGAAAATTAACTTGTTCTTACCATGATATAGCTGAAAAATTGCAGAGTTGGCGTTAAATCTCACTCACTCACTCACTCACTCACTCACTCAGAGGTGACTTCTTTTGGTCTGTTGGGGATTTTTCATTTGAAAAAGATACAATCGGACACATTTTCACAGGACAATATTATGGCTTACACAGGAACAGCTAATCCTTCCGGAGCACCTGTGAATTGTAGTGTTGCTCGATCTTTAGTTTCCTGTGAAATGTTTTGTATATCATTGTTTGTCCTTTTGTCGTTTTTCTTTTGCCTTTTGGTCATTATATTGTTTGTCCTTCTTCGATTAACACGGTTTCTGATTGCCCCTGTGGAATCTTCAAACTTTTCTTATGTTTCACGAGTGTTTTTGTACTGTTTCCTCGCACTAGTTCCCTGTCTCACCTTTTCTATATACTAAAGCATCTGGACTGATACCACAATAATCATATTGATTTGCCGTACAAAATGGACTCTGGCAGGCATCAGTCATTCCCAAATTATCGTAGGTTTCCTGGTCGTAGCAGTAGCATTCTGTTTGCTGAATAGAAAACACATACAAGCATGGTTTATTATCACCAAACAAACCCACCAAACCACCACACTCAAAGCCAACACGCTAACAGTTACACCACCGACGAGATCTTGGGAAATATGACTTCAGGTATCGTCGGAAACCCACGGCTGATTACGCTTCGTTCCTCACTCCATCACCGTGGATCGATTCGTACAAATTTTCTCGTTTTCATGCATAATTCATGAGCCTATTTCATTGGTTTCTTGACCATCATCTGCAGTTATTTAAACCAATCAAAACGCACCTATTATCACTTGTTCGGTTTAATGTAAATACTGAAAAAATGGCCTCCTTGTTGAGTGAATACGTTTGGTGTAAAGGAATTAAAAGAGTTTCAGAAAGGAACAGTTGACAATTTACTTGATGGAAAGGACGTTTATCCATATTAACCTCCAATTTTGAAGAGTTCCATTTCCGTAAGCGCTAATCTGATTGGATAATTCTGTCTGATGAATATTCACGATAACGATGAAATTTGGAGTGAGGAGCGAAGCGTAATCAGCCGTGGGTTTCCGACGATGGACTTCAGGATGAATGCAATCAAGTAGACAAGATGCTAGAGTTCATGCACCACTTGACATCATTCCCGTGTTTCTGTTAGAAGTTTTCTCGACCTCTTTTAATTTTTATTGATTTGTATGCAAGTTTGTACAGTTATTGGTGTTGTATTTGGGCGATTTTTACTCGAACGTCTATTTTAAATTTTGACTTGTTGACTGTTTTTGTCCTGACAGTAGCATATCCTAAAACATTAACGCATACATGTTTGGCTATAGCAATGCAAGTTGTTTCTAAACACAAAGCTGGCACTGCTCAAGCTATGATAAAAACGTTTCTTCTAAAGGCAAACTATTTTTTGTATGCATGAAACAATAAGCATTTTTCATCGGCCATTAATTCTCATTTGTTCCAATGATATTAGGAATCCCTTACTCTTCTTTTATATTTTTTTAACTTGTGATTTCCGTTACGAATTCCGCATAACAACGATGTTCGGTTCGTCTTTGTCTCCAGTTGTGTGTAGCAGGGCTCATGTCTTATTTACGTTATTTGTGTTTGTTTCGTATAGTGGTGTCCAACACATATTGTGTTGTGTTTTTGATTTGTTTGTCTTCGTCTTGTGTACCCTATGTTGCCAGTTTCTCTAGATTGCTCATATTTGATTGCCCCTTCGGTATTCTCTAACGTTTATTTGTTAGTTTCTCTAGATTGCCCATATTTGATTGCCACTTCGGTATTCTCTAACGTTTATTATCTGCAAAGGATACTGCATAATGTGAAAAACAAAGAACACATTTTTGCACGTTGCACCAAGATAGAAATAATTACCATACCAAATGTACGGTCGACATCACGAACTACTGGTAGACAAAAAAGCCATAGTTCAAATTGTAATAGATATTTTCCCTCTTATGAAGGTGTTTTCTTTCCCCTATCGACGACAATACTTTTACTGGACTTCACTATATCAATAACACGACGAGTGTCTTATAACAATCAGCAACTGCTTACTCGGCGCGAGCACCTGGGGCACCATAGTGTTTTGGTGTGGTCTGTGCTGCTAATCTTTTTAGTTTTCTGTGTTGTGTTTTTATGTTTATTTTGTTTGTCTTCGATCTGTCTTTTGCCCCATTGTCCATCCCGGGTTCTCTAACGTTCTATTTCCACCAAAACATATAGTTGTGCTTTTCTTAATTTCGTAATTCCAACATTGTTGATATTAAAAATGTTCATATATGTACACCAAATAAATTTAGGTCCGCTTTGTACTACTAGACCAAAACGCTTATATAGATTTTTATAGTGCTAGGTCACTGAAACAACAGTCTGTGGATAGACATGTCGTCTCACTCGGACACATTATCCTGATTCCGAGCCAATCAGCTCTTTCTCCTTAATGGTGTGTGCTTAACGTGGAAGTAACACATATCAATTTCTTTGTCTTTAGTTTGACCCGATCGAGACTCGAACCCGCGATACACCGCCCTCGATGCCGGCATGTTAACTATTACACCACCGATGCGGTTACCACAAACACAGCTTACAGCTTACAGTCAATCCAAAATGTGTGTAATTGACACTGTTACAAAAATCAGCACACACTGCCACGTGTTTATCTTCTCCACGGTCTTCTACTGGTGTTCTCTTATTTGAGATCCCATGACGGCAGCCATCACCTTCAGAATATAATAATTTTATTGAATTGTATTTTTTAAGCATCAATAATGAAAACGTAGATATCAAATTTAGTGCGCACGACGCGTTTCTGGAATAACGCTCAAAAGCCAAAGGGCTTAAACGGGATAGCCAAAAGGGCTTACACGGGATAGCCAAAATCGGCAAAGGTCACCTATGCCTGAGGGGGTGGGGGGCAACCTTAGTTTAACTCTTAATATACGTAAGCAGAGCCCGAAGATAACAAAAGGGACAATCAGAATCCGTAAATCAAAGAAGGAAATACATCACAATGTCCCAAAGGAAAAGGAGAAAAGGACAAACAGCGATCTTCTACCGGTGTTCGTTTATTTGAAATTCCATGCCTGCAGCCATTACCTTTAGAAATTTAGAATACAATAATTGTATTGAAATACTAATAGAGTATGATTGTTGTTGAACGTACGATACAGCCATCACCTTTAGATTATAGTGCAGGGCCTACCAGATAAATTTTGCTAGGCGGAACAAGACTGCTTTGGAGGCCCCGGATCGATGTACTGGCTGAACCCCCCTTTCTTAGGCCCTGAGTAGGTGTATCGTAATATTAATACCATAGTGAGTATGTGGTTCTTCTGTAACATCCAATGAACAATTGTTTTAACATCCATAACCCTTATTATAAAATGAAAAAAAAAATCAAAAATACCACACAGTTCCAAAATCCAACAGAAAATTCGTAAAAAGAAGTAAAATCGATACCCCATAAACACAAATAATCATAAAAACGTAAATATCCAGAGGACGTTAACAGTAGAGTGAATATCTACGACTGAAGGAGAAGTATGTTGACCTTATTTTTAAATAATAATTATATTCTTCTTTAACTGTAAATTTCAATAAATAAATATATCTTATGAACCATGTCTTTGTACAAACACAGACATCTTAGGTAGATGATACCCAGTGCCGTCTTAACGCATGGGCACGACGGGCAGTTGACCGGGGGTCCCACGAGGATAGGGGTCCCATACTAATCTATGTATGTTGTGTACGAAATATTTTTTAATGTTCAAACACTGATTACAATAAATATATGTTTAATTTTATCGACATTTACATTTTTATTCCTGTGAGTGGTTGTGTAGGTATAGGCCCCTGTGCACAGCTTTGCCGGGGGCCTATTATGTTTAATTTTATTGACATTTACAGTTTTATTCCTGCGAGTGGTTGTGTAGGCATGGGCCCAGGTTCATTGTTTTGCCGGGGCCTACCATGTTGTTAAGACGGCCCGGTTTTTTGATACCCCAGAGAAATAATGGTATACCATGAAATGTATCTGTGTCAGTTAAAGAAATGAAAACATAGATTTAGATTTTAGTACGTGCCACGGGTTTCTGGAATAATCTTCGTCAGGTTCGCTCGTAGTCATTGCTCCATAATGGGGCCGTCCTGGTCGTTAGATTTACAACTACTTGTGCAATCATGCAGTGCCTATCACCACTAAAGTTGTGAGTTCGAATCGCCATGATATAGCTGAAATATTGCTGAAAGTGGCGTTAAACACCAAAAATCAATCACTCAACCAATCGAATCCCACTCATGTTGAGGTGTACTCGATACAACATTATGTGATAAAGTTTGTCAGTGACTTGCGAGAGGTCGGTAGTTTTCTACGGGCCTCCCGGTTTCCTCCACCAATAAAACTGACCACCACGATATAACTGAAATATTGTCAAACGTGGCGTTAAACATCAGAATCATAACCCCCTTCCATACTACATGGCGATACTCACTATTTAGCCAAGCATAGAACGGTGTTCCAGTCCAGATATACATAGACAGTTTATTACAAAAGACAGCTGTATCAATGAATTGTTTACCATACTCTAGTAGACGTCCGCCATGACTCTGACACGTTAAATAGGCATCAGTATGATGTTGGCCAGCAGACGAGAAATAAGTGGTTGTATACAGATCTACAAAAAATAGACAAGATTTATGGTGTTTAACGCCACTTTCAACAAAAATGGATAAATATTGTGTTAGTGTTTTAGTTATGTAATTACAAACAATATAGAAGTTTTGAGTATGTATGTTACCCAGAGTCGAGAGAAAATCACTGAATACAGATATGAAAAAATGGACAAATAATGTGCTAGTGTCTTAGTCATGTCTTTGAACAAGCAAATACCGGGTACTAATTTATAATTAATATAGGGTCTATAAGCATGTGTTTTATCTACAGTCTAGAGAAAATTACTAATTATAGATCATGAAAAAATGGGGATTGTTGCTGTTTTAACTCCACTTTCAACAACATTTCAGCTATACCATGGCGACCAATTTTAGTGGGGGAGGAAGCCGGAGTACCTGGAGAGAACCATCGACCTTTATCACTTGCGGCTGCGAGTCGAATGCACACTTTTTTGTAAATTACAAAGCAGGGCGCGAACCCACGCCGTATTGGTGATAGGCTTGTATGAGTTGTTAGATCAAACGACCTAACTCATTGAGCCATCCAGGCCCGAAAAATGGGGAAATAATGTAATAGTTTTGTATACTCTGTATTTGAATAAAAAATATTATAATTTAGAAATTATGCGAAAATGGAAAAACGATGTGCCAGTTATTAAACCATATATCTGCCTAATTATAAAAAAAAAATGAGGGGCACAAAATACCAGATTATAGGAACAGTTTCAAAATCCATTAGAAAAATAGTAGAGAGAGGCAAAATAGGTACTCCTTGCACGCATATCGTGCCCACTCACTTTTCTGGTTTGTTACAGGCACTTTAATAATAGCAGTGGCGGCATTAAATTAGTTTTATGGGTCAAAAGAATCAATAATCGAAAAATGATAAATAGTATTAAAAATCAGATAAAATATATTGATATACTTACATTTAACATGCATTAAAACAAGGAGAACCGTAAAGAAGTTAAATTCCATTTTCCAAAATTCCATTAAGATATCATTTTAAAATATTGTAAACTGCGAAATCAGGAACGGTTTTAAATCAACTTAAGAATGTTGAGTTCAGTTTTAAAAAAAAATCCATTAAAATGTTTTTTTTCTCACAAAATACGAAATAAGGTACTGCTTTAAAACAAATAAGGAATGTTGAATTATTTCAGTTTTAAAATAATCCAATTAAAACAGTATTTAATTTTTTTCTCTCTCACAAAATACGAAATCAGGTACTGCTTTAAAAACAATTGGGAGTGTGAAGTTATTCATTTTCAAATAAACGTACATGTATATATTTTACAGAGAGTGATTTGATTGCTACATAGGTAGACATTTATCTTTGATAACAAAGGCTAAGGGTGCTTTATCATTACGGGTGCTAATAACTTTTTAATGGTACATTATCATCTGTCTGTACCATCATACAAAGTTATACAAGTCTAAATTGTTTTTTTATGTACATCGTATAATAATTTAATTTGACTTGAATATTTCAATTTGATTGGCTAATCCGCATGGAGAAAATTTTGGCTATACTCGATAACCTGGGTTGGTATTGTGACGTCACCAACATGTTCATCCGGCAACGACAAATTCAAATAGTCACATTAAATAATTAAGGATTGATCTCAATTTTTTTTCCGGTTCATGAAGAAATAAACTCAAAATTGTGGTACACACTGTGTAACCCGGTTAAAATTTTTATCTATGACATAATGGATACAAAATTCTAACCAATCAAATTCAAGCATTTGCTACAAATTTATTTATTCGTAGTTAAAATCGAGGAATCATTAAATTTTGTTGCAAAAATTAAATTATAAGGAATATTTGAAATGGTTAAACAGGTTATACTTGCATAACCTTGTTTGGGTCAGCTTACGCTTTTCATAAAACGCTTCGTGTAAACTGACCCATACCAGGTTATATCGTATAACCTGTTCAACAATTTCAAATATTCCTTAAATATATAGTGGATTTTTTCAATTATAGAATCAGAGTGAAAAAAATATATTGTCTTTGGATATAAGATATTTGATAAAGATTATTTTGATTCCAACTTTGTTTTTAACAATTTTAGGATTTTCTATTTACAAAGCATAATATGATAATAGGTGTTACCTAACTTGGGACGAAGTCCAATAATTTTTTTAAACAATAATAACTCAGATATATGGATCTCTATTTTTTTTCAAAGTAGACCGGGGGTGGATCCAGACTTTCTCAAAAAGGGGGCAAATAGGGGGACCCAAACCCAAATTTTCCCTTGATTTTAAAGGTTTTTCGCCAAAACGGGAACCTGCCCCCTCCTGTAGACCGTTAGTCTGAGATAGACTGTGCACCGAGTCCGGTGTTGCATAATCCGGTACTCGACGTCTATTTCATAGAAAATATTATTTCGGACAGGAGGAAGAAATGAAACTCTGTTTAATGATATTGTCAGTCCCATCGTATATGTTTGAACACACTGCGATTTTGAGTCATTTTGTAACATTCATAACCGAAAATTGGGTACGAGTTGGTAGGGTATGAGTTGGAAAAGGTACGAGTTGACATGGAATCTGTAAATCGCTCCAGATTACTGCGCATCCGATTTTCTGCAGATTTAACCATGTATTGGTTTCCGGTGTGTCATTTCCGGTGCAAGGATTTTAAGCCATTAGTGATATGGATTTGGAATCAAAATATTGCTATTTCTACCATAGTTGGGACTTCGTCCCATATTATATATCTGAACGAAAGACTAAGCAAGTCAGCATATATTCTTTATTTGTGAGAGAATATATTATTAAAATAAGCCAGGTGCAAAAACTTCAAAATAGTAAATTGCTAACAAAAATAAAGAAAAATATTGAAATGCAAATATATATATATGTATATGTGTGTGTATATGTAGGTGTATGTGTGTATGTGTGTATGTGTGTAGATATAGGTATACATCTATAGGTATATTCAATTAAGTCTGTTTCTTATCAATTATATTATATTATTTGAAATTAGCTTAATTATATAGGAAATGTTAATATGAAAAACTTCATAAGTGGCTTGGACTTTTGAAGTAAGAATGCAACAAGCATTTTGAATAAAAATATCATATTGTTGTAAAAAAAAATCAATTATATACCTATATAGTGTATTGTACGATTCATCTTGTCATTAGGGACCGTNGAGTTGGAAAAGGTACGAGTTGACATGGAATCTGTAAATCGTTCCAGATTACTGCGCATCCGATTTTCTGCAGATTTAACCATGTATTGGTTTCCGGTGTGTCATTTCCTGTGCAAGGATTTTAAGCCATTAGTGATATGGATTTGGAATCAAAATATTGCTATTTCTACCATAGTTGGGACTTCGTCCCATATTATATATCTGAACGAAAGACTAAGCAAGTCAGCATATATTCTTTATTTGTGAGAGAATATATTATTAAAATAAGCCAGGTGCAAAAACTTCAAAATAGTAAATTGCTAACAAAAATAAAGAAAAATAAATATGTAATGTAAATATATATATGTATATGTGTGTGTATATGTAGGTGTATGTGTGTATGTGTGTAGATATAGGTATACATCAATAGGTATATTCAATTAAGTCTGTCTCTTATCAATTATATTATATTATTTGAAATTAGCTTAATTATATAGGAAATGTTAATATTTAAAATATTATTTGAAATTAGCTTAATTATATAGGAAATGTTAATATGAAAAACTTCATAAGTGGCTTGGACTTTTGAAGTAAGAATGCAACAAGCATTTTGAATAAAAATATCATATTGTTGTAAAAAAAAAATCAATTATATACCTATATAGTGTATTGTACGATTCATCTTGTCATTAGGGACCGTCGTGGTTGTATGGTAGTTGGATGTATAACTACCGATTCAATCAATGTCTATCATTCCTTACGTTGTGAGTTCGAATCCCGTTCAGGCGAGGTGAATTCGATACAACATTATGTGATAAAGTTTGTCAGTGAATTACGACAGGTCAGTGGTTTTCTCCGGTTTCCTCCACCAATAAAACTGACTGCCACGATATAACTGAAATATTGTTGAAAGTGGCGTTAAACACCATAACTCTAACTCTCTTGTCATTACAATAAATATGTTAATCGTCAATAAGAAAGTTTGACGATACTTAAGGGACAATCAGAAGCCGTATACTGAAGAAGAACAGACAATAGACAATGGTCGAAAGATAAAGAACAAAATGACAAGCAATGAACTACAAAACATTACACATAAAACTTAAGGTTGAGTGACACGAACCCCCACAAAAACGCTGTATACAGTTCCTGATTTACTAGTAGCACCCGTCTTGTTTCTCCCTTGTCACTTTTCGATCACCACCACGACCACCAACTTTTTGCTTAAGAGTGAGGAATAGTTGTGGAGATGGTAGAGAAGTCAAATGTTTATGAGAAAGACCTTCATTGTATGTATTATGACTTAGCTGAAATAACTAAGGTTCCAATACATGTAGAAAACTAAAGATTGAGAGACGGAAACCCCACACAAAACCGGAAGTCCGAACGGGTAAGCAGCTCCCGATTAACTAGTAGCACCTGTCGCCTTACTATTGTTATAGCTCGAGAAACAAGTTTTACGGTCGCCACCATGACTTGGTTGACCATTATGGGATATCTGCGTTACAAATGACCATGGATATGTTCCACTTGTCGTAAACACTTCACGGTTCTTTTCTCATTTATGACTTATCACCGTTTTGTAACTAGATTGACACGACGGTTCCAGTAGTGGAGCAGGAACTGCTAACCCTTCCGAAGCACATGAGCTCACCCCCGGTTTTTAGTGGGGTTAGTGTTACTCGATCTTTGGTTTATATATATGTTTTGGTCATTATGTCTTTCTTCGATTGATGGATTCTGATTACCCCTTAGCTACCTTCAAACTCTTCTTGCACAAGTAGACTACCTAATTCCACCCATGTTTTTTGTTTTCCCACACTCTGTGTAATTTGACACGTAAAATATCCAGCCTCACGTGATTTTTGTTTACCTCTGTGTATTAAACATTGTTGGTTTTGTATCTATATCGACTCTATTGGACATCATCGGTGGTGTAATGGTTAGCATGCTCGCATAGAGTGCGGTAGATCGTGGGTTCGATCCCCGGTCGGGCCAAAACAAAGACTTTAAAATTGGTATTTGTTGCTTCTCCGCTAAGCACGCATCATCAATGAGAAAGAGCAAATACCCGGTTGGCTCGGAATCAGAATAATGTGTCCGAGTGGAGCGACATTTCTATCCGCGGACTGTTGTTTCAGTGAGCTAGCACTATAAAAATCCAACTCAGTGTGTTGGTCTTCAACAATGTGGATCTCATCATCATTTCATTGAAAATTAACTTGTTCTCGCCATGATATAGCTGAAAAAATTGCTGAATTGGCGTTAAGCAACAATCACTCTCACACTAGACTCTATTGGACTCTACGCTTGTTTAGATTGATTTGATTGATTTTTGGTGTTTAACGCCACTTTCAACAATATTTCAGCTATATCATGGCGACCAGTTTTAGTGGTGGAGGAAGCCGGAGTACCCGGAGAAAACCACCGACCATGGGCAAGCAACTGGTAAACTTTATCACTTGCGGTTGCGAGTCGAGTGTACCCTTTTTTGTAATTTACAAAGCCGGGCGCGAACCCACGCCGTATTGGTGATAGGCTTGTATGAGTAGTTAGATCCAGCGACCTAACTCATTGAGCCACCCGTGCCCCTCGCTTGTTTAGAATAGATAAAGCAAATCAAACAAAGTATGTAAAAACTATTCATTTGCATGGATGAGTCTGCATATTAACGCATTGTCGCTTATTAGGAACGAAAAAAAATGAAACTTTTATAGATTCAATAAAATTTTACAAGGCGAATTGTTTCTAAGCTATATAACACTCCATCAATCTGAGACACATGGCACTAAATTAATTGTTACATTTTTTTTTATTGCTTTTATTAAAGGCCGTTTCAGTTAACTTGAACGACTTTCATTTAATACTTTAATCGCTCGAGATAGATTTGCAAATTGATATTTATTGATAAAGATTGAATGATGGTGCACAAAACATTACACATAAAATTTAACAGTGAGGAACACGAACTTCACTACAAATCAGTGGTGAAAGCATGTGTTCCGGACGGGTAAGCTGTTCTTGATCCAGTATTTACCCATATGAGACATGGACGACGTGCAATATTCGATGATTAGTCAAGAACGAAGAAAGAAACACTTTGCCTAAGACAAACGGAACATATCCCAGGCCATCTGTGACACAAATATTCAGTAACGATAATTCTAGTCATAATTTCGGATGCAAGATTTTGGAAGTGATTACGTCAGATTTACAACTAGTCACTCTGGTCTAGTTGCTGCTTTGTTAGCAGCTGTTCTCGGTCAAGCAAATCCTGATAAGAAACATGGGCTCTGGAATATCTCATAAACTGAGAGACAAATACCCAATATGATGAAATGTTGCTACATATAAATGGAAAGTTCACCGTAGGTAAATTGAAATCATCCCTTTTTCATAAAGTTTCGTTCTTGACCGGTTCTCACTGTCAATATATATAGATGTAGGTCAAAGTATGAAGTAGAAATATAGGTATCTATGGTAACCTTTATTTCAAATTTAAAGGAATAGGTGCGATGAATATTTCCACCAAACATGGAATTATTTATCTGTATATCGTTACGACAAATTAATGAACTGGGATATCTTCTTTTCGTTTTATTGAGAAGCCCTTGAATGAAAATAAGAGGACAAGTTGGCAAGGAGAGCTGGTACATACATGAATGCCATTCTCCGTTTTATTAGAATCGGCGTGTTTTCTTTGTGGAAAAAATATGTGAGTGCGTGAGTGATTATTGTTTAACCCAAAATGAGCAATTTATATTAAAATATGGACAGTTCATCAACACTTATATTCTTCCTCGTTAAAGGTGCCACGAAAAATTAAAAAATACCAAAAGTCTAATACAGAAGCCGTAAGTTGAAGACGTACAGACAATACAATGGCCTAACGAAAAAGGACAAAAGGACAAACAATGATATACAAAATATTACACAGAAAACTAAAGCTCTGATATTTTTTTTTCTTTACCTGAAGTCTTGGAATTATAAAATGGGCAGTAATGTACGAAAATCCTGAATACTAGTAATATATCTAGCAATAAAACTGATGAAACTGGATCATTGTTGAACATTTAATCTTAATTGTATAGTACATGTTAGTGGGGTTCGTGTTTCGTGTATTTAGTTTTCTGTGTAGTGTTTTGTAGATCATTGTTTGTCCTTTTGTCCTTTTTCTTTTGACTCTTGTATTGTCTGTTCTTTTTCGATTTCCGGCTTTTACTTACACCATTGGTATCTTCAACTTTTCCTAAACCCATTCAGACTATATGATCCTATATTTACATTGGGTCATATAGTCTGAATGGGTTTTTTGAGCTTTTATATTTGGTTACTTGTACTGAAGAGATTTAAGTACCGGTATTCTAAATATGTTCACTGTTACACAAATTATTACATATTAAATATATTTCAATTGTCCCGGGGATATCTCAGCTCTGAACCGACGTGCAACATTAAGTCCGGAATATTCATATCTTATAAAAATGCACAGTGATCTATATAAAGAGCTGAAATGACCTAGTTTTTAATGATAGTGATTTTTTTTTCTGTGTCCCAGACGTATTAGTGTTTATTTTGAGAAATATCAGATTTGTACAACCACAATACGTGGTACAAATATTTGTAATTAAAACATAAGACGGTCTTGCTAATGAATTCTGTGTCAGCATAAACTAAGTTGATTTTAAAGTGACACAATCTGCCAAAATTATAATTTTAACTTCTGATAAATTTTGTAGATAATAAAACCTTATGAATATTATGAATAATAAAGCACACAGTAGCAATATTTGTTAGAAAATATTGGTATTTAAAAGTGACTTAACTGGAAAAATAATTATCGTATGAAAAGTTGCACAACTGTAAGTAATTGTACAATCAAACCCGGAATGTGCATCCATTGTCACACCGTAATTAATATACTGAAAGTAGTCATTATTTAATTACACAATACCATTTACTAAAGTATTTGAATTGTCTTCATAAATACAACCGAACTTCGGTAGCTCGAACTCGGATGGCTGGAACACTATGGATCGCTCGAGCTGTTTTTTTTTGTCCTGTCAATTTTGCCTTTAATTCCTTGTCAAATAAAGCCAGATTTCTCGAACAGTCGAACTATAATTATGGTGCCGTAAAAATAAATCAGTACAAATTAGATTTTCAAACTCGAACTGAAATTCATTCGAAAGTGGTAAGCATTTTATCATACATATATTTTAAGGAGCACTGATTGTCACTTATCTAAACAACTAATGTTTTTAATCGTTAAATGGCTCTTTATCGTAAACCAGGAATTCTTCATCATACATCGGTTCTTTTGTTTTGATTGAAGGTATTCCTGGTGCTCTAGGTACATCGTTACTAAACCCTTCAAAATTATAGCTGATGCTTGAATCGTCATCTAATGAACTCGTAAAATATACGTTTGGTATCGGATATTCGTGCTTTCTTATCTTTAGTACTGCCTTTCTTTTTCTGGAAAATAACAAAAAGTTAGACTTAAGTCAGATTAACAGTAACCCGCACATACAAGAACAACTGTAATCGGTGTTTTGGCAATGACATGGTTTATAATAAATTTTTATATACCGGTATATTAAAATTTACAATTCTTAAATAAAGTAATCAATAAAACGAAGGTTCTCCTGTTTCAGGCATAGATGACCTTAGCCGATTTTGGCTATGCGATGCTTACCACAAAAATATGTTCGATCATTTTTTGCCCTACCCAAGGTGAGTCAAGGAACCAAAGTTGTACCGTTTAAACTGATGCGAAACGTATAGTGGGAAAAATTTGATGTGGCCCAATATAACATATACCTTTGTATTGCAAGTTCGTCCTAAGTACAGTCTAAGGCTTCAGTGACACTGATCGTATGGTACTGATAAGTATTGTAAGTCTGTGCACCATTATTGCCCCCTTCCTTATCTAATGTAAACACCATCTGGAACAGCAAGCTCCACCTACCAAATATCGTATCCGTCACTGACATTTTGCCCCAATTGTTGAATTCCAAACCCTCCATACCTGGTACAGTGGTGCGCAGACTTATAAAACATGTTAAAAATCAACAAAAAACGTAGAGTATGTACATTTTTCCATTCGTTTTATTATTTATTGTTCTTGTTATTTTGAAACCTTTACATCGTTGAAAAGAAGAATGATTTATCTTTCTTTTTATACCAAATTTACATAGAGATTTGTTTTACAATGTAGTCGCCCTCTGAATCATCAGGTGCGTAGACTTATAATACGGCTCTATAGTTGAACTTACTTCTACCAAGGCTATGAGTATCAACAATAAGCTAATGTTTCTCAGTTAAATACAACCTTATGTGACATAGTTTGTCAGTGAGTTTCGAAGAGACTGCTATTTACTGATGATATTCACGTTTGCTCCACCAATCGAATAAACGTTAGAGAAAACCGAAGGGGCAATCAAGTATGAACAATCCAGAGACACAGGCAATATCGGGAACAATCCAGAGACACAGACAATATCGGGAACAATCCAGAGACACAGACAATATCGGGAACAACACAGAGACACAAGCAATATCGGGAACAAGCCAGAGACACAGGCAATATCGGGAACAAGCCAGAGACACATGCAATATCGGGAACAAGCCAGAGAACGATGGGAAACAAATCAACAACAAAACAAAACAAAAACAAAAAACCTTTTCGAATTTTAATAATTCAGTATAGCATAAAGTATTAGTGAAGCTATGAAACGTTCAAAGATTTAAAACGTGGAACCAAAAACGACAAATCCAAGAAAGACAGACAATACAATAACAAAAGGATAATCAATGGTCGACCAAACGACGAAACACCACACAGTAAAAAAAAAAAAAATACTGAGCAACACAGAACCCACTAATTGTTTAGCTGAAAGGTAAAAATGTTGATTTTCTATGATTTTATGTCATGTAAAGACAAAACTTACCTAACTTTTATAACAAATATTATCACTAATATACTTAATATTAGTACAATAACAGACGTTATCACTCCAATAATGAGACCTACAAATATAACAAGATGAATTATCGGGGCTGTCGTGGCAGTGATTTTATGGTAGCTGGATTTACAACTACCTATGCAATCAGTACCTATCACCCCTAAAGTTATGAGTTCGAATCCCGCTCATGGTGCGGTGTACCCGAAACAACTTTATCTGATAAAGTTTGTCAGTGACTTGCGGCACGTAGGTGGTTTTCTCATGTTTCCTCCACCAATAAAACTGACCACCACGATATAACTGAAATATTGACGAAAGTGTCGTTAAACACTATAACCTTAATCCTAAGTTTGAATGATCCCTGTGAAATACCTATATTTCTTTGATAAATATAGAATAAAGCAGTTTTTGATGGTTGAGACATGCATGATCAGTAGTATCTCAGCCAGTACGATAGTCCGAGTATGGTCATGTTGTAATGTTTTTGACGTCACACATATTGTTTTCAGTATCAAGGTCAGGTTGTCGATACTCACTCTGAAAATGTCTAAATTTCTGATAGCTAAGTATTATTAGCAATTATTATACTTCGTGTAAGTTTCTGTAGTGATATTTGATACTGTAATATTTTGGCGTATTACCTGGGTAATATTTTGGCATATTACCTGGACAATTAGACACTCAGTATAATAGTGATATTAATGTGGTCTTGTCCAGGTAATATGCCAAAATATTACCCAGGTCTGAGAGACATATTACCCTCCCCTTCCTGGACAAGACCACATTATTATATAAATATATAACTAACATATATGTATAAGAAATATTCTGAAGATACATCTTAAATAAAACACAGGAAAATATTTCAATTAATAATTTAAAATCATGCAAAAAATGTATTTGATCATTTCAAAACGTAAATACTGGATGTCGAATTGCATTCTCAGCTTCAGTTATAAATATGAACAATATATATGCATATTAAAAAATAATTAGATAAATCTTAAACTGACTTGTAATACAATCCCAGCCATTCACTTTTCCATTTGACAAGAATGTTTCTTAACTGAATATTATTTTGATATATATAATTGAGTGACTATTTACATGTTCATATATAAGATCTATTGAAATTATAATGTTTTACTTAAGAACAGTTTGAAGATACCAAAGGGGTAATCAGAATCAGTAAATCAAAGAAAGACAGACAACACAATGGTCAAACGAAAAAGTACAAAATGACAAACAACGATCTACAAAACATACATATAAAACTAAGGATCTTGAAAGTGACACGAACCCCACTAAAAACCGGGGATGAACTCATGTGCCCCGGAAGGGTAAGCAGTTCCTGTTCCAATAATGACACCCGTCGTGTTAATCTAGTTACAATTTATCTATTGAAATAATAGTGTTTTTCTTAAGAATTTTTTAATCAGAGCATTAGACCAGTGTGAGCTGGAAAATGTCAATGCTTAACTGTTTGTTTGTTTGTTAGATGGTGTTTATCAACAATATTTCAGTTATATGGTGGCGGTCAGTTTTATTGGTGGAGGAAACCGAAGGATCAAGAGAAAACCACAGACCTGCCACAAGTCACTGACAAACTTTATCACATAATGTTGTACACCTCGCCCTGATCGAGATTAGAGCTCACATTAGTGGTGATAGGAACTGATTGCATAGGTAGTTGTAAATCCAACTACCATACGATCACGACCACGACGGCCCCTCAATGCTTAACAATTTATTATGTATTTTATTTCACAAGTTTATGCTAGGCAAGCTCAATGTTAGAGATTTTCACAATTTCCGTCCTTTGTCATGATGTCTTTCAAATAACATATGCATCATACTAATTGCATCATATTACATTTCGGGACCGTCGTGGGCGTGGGCGTGATCGTATTGTTGGATTTACCACTACCGGTGCAATCAGTGCATATCGTGGCAAAGTGACTTGCGGCAGGTCAGTGGTTTTCTCTATATGTACTCCGGTTTCTTCCACCAATAAAGCTGACCTCCACGATATAACTGGAATATTGTTGAAAGTGGCGCTAAACAACATAATCCTAACCCATATTATATTGCATGGTCATAATGGCATAATAGTGCTTTGATTATTAACAGGAATCTTGGATAGACCGCTATAAGAAGAGTTTGAAGATACTAAAGGGGTAATCAGAATCCGTAAATCGAAGAAGAACAGACAACACATAATGGCCATAACAAAATGTACAAAAGCACAAAAAACGATCTACAAATCATACACATAAAACTAAGGATCGAGTAACACGAACCTCCCCTCCCCCCACCTCACTAAAAACCAGAGGTGAACTCAGGTGCTCCGGAAGGGTAATCAGTTCTTGAGCAAACTGTAATGTTTATCATGGTACATTATTTACAGCTTCAAAAGACTTTTAGATTATTTGACTTTCCAATCTTTTGACTTTGACCTTATTTGATGAAGGTTATTCAGGTACCACGTTGTGCGGACTAAATTATTGTTGAAAGACGAAATACCAGCTAGGCTATTAATAGAAAGCTAAAGCAGTGATGGCCAACAAAACGAACAGTCACCTATCACCACAACTTCCTGAACATAAAAGAAAAAGAATATGGCATATGGTGTTGGAAATATGGGTCCTAAATCGTTTAATGGAACCAAAAATTGGATCGAATTAAGAATACAAAAGAGTGTTAATGTACCTAGATTTATACTTTCTGCTGGCGTTTGAGGTAACGGTTTTATTGTTCCTTCTGTTGTATCTGGTATGGTAGTTTGAATATTTTTACCGCTAGACATATCAAGATTAGTTGATGACATACTTTCACCAGTACCAATAGAGGTATCTTGATAGGCATTAGTAGACGAAACGAACACACCCGATGCAACTGCTGTAGAAGACGTTTGTGTCGATTGTTCTATTGAGCTGAATCCATTAGTCGAAACCTTTACAGTAAATGTCGACATGCTGTTTTGGTTCCCTTCTGAAGCAGTCGTGGATACTAATATTTGATCTGTGTGAGCTGTTGAAGGTGAACTCGATTCTGTTGTAGGTGAACTCGATTCTGTTGTAGGAGAAATCGGTTTTATTGTAGGTAAACTCGATTCTGTTGTAGGTGAACTCGATTCTGTTGTAGGAGAAATCGGTTTTATTGTAGGTAAACTCGATTCTGTTGTAGGATAAATCGGTTCTGTTGTAGGTGAACTTGGTTCTGTTGTAGTTAAATCACTCATTGTATGCGTAACTGATTCTGAATTTACTTCTGTTGACGCAATAGGCGTTAGAATACCTTGAGTTGTAATGTCAGTGATTGGTTCGACTGAGCTACTTGTTGAAGAAGGGAGAGAACACTGTACTTCTTTTGAGTCACCAACTAAAATTATACATACCATATTATATTGCAACGTTTAATGACAGGCTGTGTAACTGTTATTATGATTGACTCGACTGCGGACAGTCGTGAGTTGAATTCACACTCGGATCAAACCAAGATTATAACGTTAATGTTAATATCATATAAGAGACGGATTAGTATAAGCTTAGCTTGTTTCCGAATCCTTTCATGTTATAAAAAAAATTGTGTGTATTGTAACATTATACCAGTTTATCATAAATAAATATGTTTATACAATATCATGATTGATGTTATGAAACTGTCACTTGCGATTCCATATACCATTTTTACATTTCTGACTTTGCTTCTAAAATTATACGCTTTACAGGAGTTATTTCCCTTTAAATTCCATTTCATGCACAGTTTAATGAAGATAACATTTTCCATAATCTGTTCAAAATACTTATGTTGTAATTTTCTATATGCTATTAAATTATCCTCTGATATTTACAAGGTTCAAATATATGCATCCATAAATTATCAGAAAATTATACTCCAATTCGTTGTCCGTTTCAATGCAATTGCTAGATCGGGTACTATTTTCTCCGTCGTAAGGGAAATAACTCGTATCAAAAAGCCATATAAATGGATCAATTTGGAGGCAAATCGTCAATGTGCAAAAGGTCTATTACATAACACTAAGTTACAATAATAAAATTGTTGAATCATAAAAATGTGCAACGCCTCCAGGAAAATGAGACAGTTTACACAATATTGATGTTAAATTTAATAACTGTACCAGACATCTATCATGTTTATAAACTGTTGCCATTATGGCATCATGAGAAAGACAGTTTCAATACCTCTGCTGGTGCACTATTTATCTATGATGGTATCATTCGCCCCGTAGTCAGTTTTTCTGCCCTAGCATGGTTATTTTGATATTTCCAGTTAAAAAATGACGTAATTACTAATCAAGTTAAGGTTCTCCTCCTTCAGACAGAGGTAACCTTAGCATAGTTTGGCTATCATATTTAGGCCCTTTGGAATTATTGCTCCCAAACACTTTTAAAATATTTGGTTTCCAAATTTTTCGATTTTGAGCGTACCCGATGAAGATAATTCCAGAAACACGCCGAACGCAGTAAATTTGATATCCATTGGTTTTTTCTTGCTCACACAGACTTTTAGTGCCAAAGTCGTTCAACAATATTTCCCCGAATTTTAAATTTTGTGTTTTTTAGACCCAGGGATATGCAAGAATACATTTTTATGCTCAGTATTGCATTAGAATGGACAGTAATCTCGATTTGCGACCATCAAATCTCCAATTGATGACGTGAAATTTTCAAATACAATACAGTTATCTCCTAAATAGGTCGTTCGTCAGCGTCAAATTCATAGTCGGAAATGTCTGGGTCAGCCATATTGTTTACAAACAAGTGCATTCGGCGTAGGGATATAGCATTCCTTCAGGCCTGTCAACTGCAGATTTGACGGCTCTCGATAGCCAAGGAAAATACGCGTTACATTATAATTGCATGTACCTGTTGAAGGTGATTCAGAAACGTGTCGTGTGCAATGAATTTGATATTGATGGATTTTTTTGTTTTTACAAATATTTACCTTGACACCAAAATGACAGTTTGTTATTACAATACCCCACGAATTCATGACTTTCACCGTCATTTGTGATGTCTCTGGCTTGGCAGGAGTTGATATCAAATTGTTTCACTACAAAATAAGAAGGACATTATTTTTTAATACGACTGCGTTTAGAATTAAAAGTTTTTACTGCAAGTTTTCCAAAATATTTAATTCTATTACGAACTTAATTCTGTTTGATGTTCTGGTTCATTGTTCATTTCTGCCGATCTGATGTTCTCCTAACTGGTATTCTATTCTTTCATTTCACTTTGTGGCCATGAATATATAAATTCTGGACATAATTTATGAAAATTATGCTTTAAAATTCCACATATATTAATTCACAATTAAGATTATGGTCACACTTGTCACCCACTATATTTATTTTCTACATTCAAGATATTCTATGTTCTTCTAAATGTCTATGAGGGCCTCAGGGAAGATTAGTTATTAACTAACTGTGTAACCCTCTATAAATAAAGAATTTATTATTATTATTAGTATTATTATAATTTGTTTAAAGTTTAAAAATATAGTCAAACCTGGATTAAAAAAGTGGCATCCTAAGACAGGTGACCTCCTAAGAGAGGTTCAATTCATATGAAATTTTCTAAGACAGGACAAGAAAAGGGTGACCTTTTAATACAGGTGACTGCTTAATAGAGGTGACCTCATGGGTAGGTTTGACTGTATATGCCATATTCATACCGGACTTATCGACAGATCTTTTGATTGATTTGGTGTTTGTAACTTAATGTCCAATTTTACATGTTTCATGCATCGTAAGAAAACTACATGTATATTGTAATGAGAGGAGAATGGGAAAACTGGTGCAACTACTTTTGACTGCTACTGTAAAAGTATTGATAGCTGGATTTTGACGAGCAATTTGGTCTTTTGTAGCTGATACAATGCGGCAATGCCTACTTTTTTCTCTCGAAATCTTCAAAAAGGTAGTTAGCATACAGGGAGCTTGACACAATTCAAACACTATTGTCCACAGCTCAGACTTTCCTTATCATCACCTGATAACCCACAGTCAATAGACAATCCCCAATCAATAGGAAATCCCTATCAGCCACCATTAGTTTAGGGCAGAAATAATTAAGCTATCAACCCAATAAATTTAAATTAACAATGAATCATACACAAAATGTTACCTTTTTCAAAAACAACAGCAAAAGGGCTTACTCCACAGATGTCGTATGAGTTGCCTGGACAGGATGGTATTTGACAGATATTTGTTTGTTCTAGATTATTGTAGTCGTCTTGGTTATAACAGTAGCATTCTGTTGTCTGTAATGTAAGCGTTAAATATCTAATTCAGTGCACATGACGAGTTTCTGGAATAACCTTCATCACGTGTGTTCATGGTCAAAAGAATCACGTACGTTCATGGTCAAAAGAATCATATACGTTCATGGTCAAAAGAATCACGTACGTTCATGGTCAAAAGAATCACGTACGTTCATGGTCAAAAGAATCATATACGTTCATGGTAAAAAAAATCACGTACGTTCATGGTCAAAAGAATCACGTACGTTCATGATCAAAAGAATCATATACGTTCATGGTAAAAAAAAATCACGTACGTTCATGGTCAAAAGAATCATATACGTTCATGGTAAAAAAAATCACGTACGTTCATGGTCAAAAGAATCACGTACGTTCATGGTCAAAAGAATCATATACGTTCATGGTCAAAAGAATCACATACGTTCATGGTCAAAAGAATTATATACGTTCATGGTCAAAAGAACCACGTACCGTCATGGTCAAAAGAATCACGTACGTTCATGGTCAAAAGAATCACATACGTTCATGGTCAAAAGAATCATATACGTTCATGGTCAAAAGAATCACATACGTTCATGGTCAAAAGAATGGAAAGCCAAATATTTTAGAAGTGTACGAAACCATGACAACCAAATGGTCTAAACAAGTTAGCCAAAATCATTTAAGTTTACATACAATAAACTAATAGGATTTAATATCTAGCTAAAACTGTAAAATGAATGAATTTAAATTTGAATTTTGGTGTTTAACGCCACTTTCAGCAATATTTCAGCTATATCATGGTGACCAGTTTTAGTGGTGGAGGAAGCCGGAGTACCAGGAGAGAACCACCGACCATGCAGGCAACTGGTAAACTTTATCACTTGCGGCTGTGAGTCGAGTGCACCCTTTTTGTAATTTACAAAGCCGGGTGCGAACCCACGCCGTATTGGTGATAGGCTTGTATGAGTTGTTGGATAATCTAACTACCTAACTAATTGAGCCACCCGGGCCCCAGCAAGTGTATGTAAAGCATCTTTAATAACATATCATGAAAACATAGATATTGAATTTAGTGCGCATACAATGAATTTCTGGAATAACCTTCATAGCAAGCTCAAAATCAAATGCGGGAGGTTTGGCGCCGTAAAATCTTATTCAACCCACCATTTATTTGGAAATGCCTGTACCAAGTCAGGGCCATTGCTGTTTTCCCAGTTTTCCGGTTGTTGACTGATTTTGTCTGTTTGTTTACTTATGAGTTTTGCATTTCCCTTTGGAAGATTGATCGGTGTTCGGTAATTTTGTTATTACTCTTATTCAATATATTTGGGAGCACGAAAACCAAAAAGGCCTATACAGGAAATCTAATATCCAAAAAACCCAACTTCACCTATGTCTGATGGAGGAGCACCTTATTTCATCAGGAAGTGAACATTTATATTATAGTAGACCAGAGAGAAGTTTCGAACCACTGATAGTAATACATCACTGGGGTAAAGCTGATGACCGTAACTGTAAATAGTTACGGTCATCCCAAGATGGCGGACCTGAAATTAGGTAATAATCTTTTTTGTCGATTGAATTGTTTCTATAATGTATTTTAAATGACACATGCATTAATTAGTACGATAGTAATCTATGAACTTTTCACAAGGAAATCACAAATTACGACTGAAAAATGTATATGAAAGAGAAAATCCTATTTTAAAAAATCGCTAAGATAACCGTAACTGAAAACTGCAATTACGGTCATCTCAGTTTTCAGTTACGGTTATCTTAGCGATTTTTTAAAATCGGATTTTCTCTTTCATATACATTTTTCAGTCGTAATTTGTGATTTCCTTGTGATAAGTTCTTAGATTACTATCGTACCAATGCATATGCCATGTCATTTAAAATACATTACAGAAACAATTTAATCGACATAAAGATTCTTACCTGATTCCACGTCCGCCATCTTGGGATGACCGTAATTGCAGTTACGGTCATCAGCTTTACCCCAGTGAATACATATCACATATTTTAAATCCTTAACCAACAAAAATTCCTGCACAAATGTTTAAAACGAATATGATATATCCACCCATTTTTATTAGGATTCCGTGTTGGTATTGATCGTATCGTAGTAGGATTTACAACTACCTATTAAATCAGAGCGTATCACTACAAAAGTTGTGAGTTCGAATCCTGCTCATGACGAGGTGTACTCGATACAACATTATGTGATGAAGTATGTCAGTGACTTGCGACAGATCGGTGGTTTTCTCCGGATACTCCGTTTTACTCCACAATTAAAACTGACCGCCACGATATAGCCGAAATGTTGTTGAAAGTGACGTTAAAGATCGTAACCCTAACCCATAACCCATTTGTTTTTTTCATAGGAGAAACATCATGGCTAACATAGAGTAAAGTGGTACGCATCGTAAACAAAAATATGATATATTACACCTTACAGCAAACAGGGTTAATGATTAGGGGTATGGTCGACAAATCCACCTATATCAGCAAAACGAACAATCACCTCAGACCTTAACTCATTGAACATCAAAATGGAAAAGGGGGGGGGTATATGACAGTGTATTCCTATTTACTATCACTTAGATATAACAATGAAAGTGAAAACAAATACATTCTGTTGTGTGAGTGTAATAAATCGTAGATATCTAATTTAGTGCGCACAACGCGTTTCTGGAATAACCTTCATCAGGTACGCTCAAAATCGAAAGGTTGGAAAGACAAATGATTTAAGAAATTTTGCGAGTAAGTAAACCTATCAATATATTACCATTAATCCAAAATGTGTAAAATTATCATCTGCACAGAAATCAGCACACACAGCCACACGTTTGTCCTCCGTCCTCATATTTGGGGGTGTCTGCTTACTAAAATTTCCAGTATAACATCCCCCTAAAATATGTGTCAATGTAAAGCATAAGTAATACTACAGAGTTGCAACATTTTCAAAATCTAATAGAAAAAGCGTATAAACAGAGACAAAATCAGTACCCGTAACACACATATATAAGTAACAAGTATAATGCGTCTTTACGTTCTGAGTTCCGTGTTGTGATGTCCATTACGATCTCTGCAAATAAACGATGTTCGGTTCGTATTTACCACCAGTTGTTTATAAGAGGGCTCATGTCTTAATTACGTTATTTGTGTTTATTTACGTATAGTGGTGTCCATCACATATTGTGTTGTGTTTTTTGTTTTGTTTGTCTTCATTTTGCGTCTTGTGTACCCAATGTTGCCAGTTTCTCTGGATTGTCCATTTTGAATTGCCCCTTCAGTATTCTCTAACGTTTATTTGCCAGTCTCTCTGGATTGTCCATTTTGAATTGCCCCTTCAGTATTCTCTAACGTTTATTTAAAGACATGCGTATATCTTCAATTATCGAAAGCAATGGAACCTCCAATATGAGTATTTAGGAATCATTGATTCAGTGAGAAAATGAAAATTGGTTTAAATAATTTTCCAAACATCTTGATTATTTATGGATTGATTCAACGGTAAAACCTAACAGGGGACCAGTAACCCAAGACCACTAACATAGAGCCTGACCCCTTGACCTTTTCAAACATCAGCCCAGCTGGAGACTATTTTGGTTAATATTCAAAGTGCAAAGTCAGTTGATCAGCCCCACGACTTTTTGCTGGGCTACTAATATTTTTCCTTTTAGGCAGCCAAGCTGTCATTTGGAGTATTAGAAAGGGCCAAGTTTTGCCCTGTTGATGACGTAGAGACGTGTTTACCGATAGCAACAAGGCTGTTTTTTTATTAAGATTTCAACTATCAATAGAGTAAAAAGTTTTTAGTTTTACAACTCTAAATTGCCAACAGGCAAAGAAAAGAATCGGAACAGATCTTGAATCTATTTTCACGAAAAGAACCAACGAATTTCAAAGCGAAAAGTATTGCATCAGATTCTGCACTGAAGACTGTAATCGGAGATAAACAACCAGCGCTCTACAAAAAGGAAGCATGGTGCTTATCAAATAATCAAAATTAATGAAAGTTGTAGTTTAAATCTTACTCATTTGCAACTACTGGAGTAGGAACTTCGTACCCTTCCGGAGCACCCGAGTTCAGCCCCTGTTCTTAGTGTATTTCGTGTTGGTTGTTCTATCTTTAGTTTACAGTGTATTGTTTTGTTGATCATTGTTTGTCAGTGTTCGCCATTGTATGGTCTCTCCTTCAATTTAGGGGTTCTGAGTACCACTTTGGTGTCTTCAAATTTTTCTTTTATCTTTTGGGGTCGTCGTGGTCGTGATCGTATGGTAGTTGAGTTTATAACTACATGTACTTGTATAATCAGTGCTTATTACCATTAAAGTTGTGAGTTTCAATCCCACTCATGGTAAGGTACACTTGATAAAGCAATTTGTGATAAAGTTTGTCAGTGACTTGCGGCAGGTCGGCAGTTTTCTTCTGGTACTCGGGTTTCCTCCACCAATAAAACTGACCGCCTCGATATAACTGAAATTCTGTTGAAAGTGGCGTTAAACACCACCAACCCTAACCATTTCGTTTGTAAACGTAAATCTTACTTAATTGTTTATAAAAGGGTGTACCAATCCATATATATACATATTGTTCACATTCCGTCGAAGCGTTGACGAAAGCCATGCCATAGTCTAATAAATCTCCACCTAATCGTTGACACGCTGACTCAGCATTATAGTACGTACTCAGTTCAGTTCCAGAGTAATACAATTTTAGATGTATATCTAAATAAGAAGAATAATAAATAAAATATGTTGTTTTAATAAAAAAACAAATCAGGAAAAATATATATTTCAGTAGACCTAGATTCTATGTTGAATTTATTGTGACGTCACAATATGGATTTCTTTGAGTTCTTATAATGACGTAGTAGTGTTTTGTAAATTATTGCTTGTGTTGATTGCCTTGGTGTGCATTGAATCATGTAAGAAAGGTACATATAAAATTATTCGAACATAAATGATGGTACACATAAAAGTATGACGTCACGATGAAAATACGTTACTTAGATATGGGGTGTATTTCTTTGGACTGTTCCGAACATGTTCCGAACATTCCATGTGCCCTAGGTCAATGAAATGGTTTAGAACGTTTTGGACAAACAACATGGTGGATAAGATAACTCTATTTCTGTCAGCAGTACTCGAAATGGACAACGATGATAGTGAGATGAATTTGGAAGAATCAGTAGTTGTAGCCATAGTTGCTGCTTCCACGTGATTTAACCTTTAATTATAATATTACTGAATCCTAAAAATATCCAACTGAACAATAAATGACGGATACATGTAATCTTTATATTATATAATTTTCAGTGTTTTAACGTATATACACGGGTGGTTTGCTACGTCACACGCACGGATACTTGAACATCGCCTCGAGGTAGGTTGATGCAGTTGTACAATTTAAAAAAAAAGAAAACTAACAAAAATAAGTAGTTCACCGAAGGGCCCACATATCAGACTTCATTGTAAGTATACATTCATTGCGTGGAAACCCGTCAGTTTTGTAAAGTTAAAATTCCGGGCAAGGATACCGTTCACACAAAACCCATTTAAGTATACAGAAGTGTTTGCAAAACCGACGGGTTTACACGCAATGAATGTATGGTAACAATGCAGTCTGATATGTGAGCCATTCGGTGAACTACTTGGTTTTGTTAGTTTTCCTTTTTTTCTAATTGTACAACTGCATAAACCTACCTCAAGGCGATGTTCAAATATCCGTGCGTATAGAGAGGTTAGGTAGGAAATAGAGCAGATCTTAAAAAGGGCAGATCTGAGATTTTAATTGAGGGGCGCGAGTAAAAACAAAAGATTATGACTGAGCGTATCGAGGAAAAAAATTTTGCGTAAGTTTGCATCTATCTGGCATATTTTGTATTTTTTTTTTAAATAATTTGAAACCCATAAATCCATCAGGGTCAGTGGTGCTGCAAACCAAATTTTTTTTTCTAAAAAAATAATTGAATAAAGAAGGAGGGAAATGGAACTTCACGCTAAGAAGCTCCTGTGTTCTCCCAGGAATCAAATTTGCACCAAAATGTTTGATTTATAAAACTATAGGGGACTGTATTCACAATTTACAAAGTCCCTCCTCCCCCTCAAAAATCCACGCAATTATTTTGTATTGCGTAATTTTAGGAAAATAAGTAAGGTGTAAAAAAAATTATATGTCAAAGAAAAGATCGTCGGCTCCGCCATCTTGATTCCTTCTGCACCACCTCAAAACTTGGTACACCCGGCACACTGTTCTGTTTGTTCGCGCAGAGTGTTCCGTACCACTTCATTCGCTAGAACATGTTCGGCACATCTCGAACATACGAAAGAAATACACCCATAGATTGCTCTTTCTCTGTTGATCACATGCCACATGTTTACCATGTTTTTATTAGTATGAAAAAAGAATAATAAAACACTACTTAAAAAGTATATGCGTTTGGTATCAATAAAGAAGTTCACTGCGTTTTTGTACATTGTGTTGTATCTTAGCTGGTAATTTTCATTAGCCCTCTACTTTTTAATAATTTGTTCGATATTTTATTCAATGTAGTATGTATTGACACAGTATATACAAAGCAATAGAAGAAATATCAAGAGGGGAAGGGTTAATTTTTGTGTCTGTCTCATTCCAGAATCTAGATTTATAACGCCATATGTCATGATCATTATTTATTTTTAAAAGTTCGACGTGAGATGTGCTTGTTCACTTTAATGATATCGGTGGAATTGCTGCAATCACTATTTAGACTTTCTATTCATAATATTAAGTCACCTCTCATATTAACTGAACTGATGGTAATCAATTCCACCAATATCAACAAAACGAATAATCGCTCTACATGTTAACTGAACTCACTGAACAAAAACAAAACAAAACAAAACAAAAAACGAAACAAAACAAAAAACAAAAAACAAAAAAAACCAACAAAAAAAAACCACACAAAAAAAAATGAAATAAAAAAAATAAACCACATACGACGTTGGAGGATCCAGGTCCTGGTTTGGGACAGGCACAAAACTATGGCGGGGTTAAACCGGTAAATGGAATTCCAACCCTCTCCTCTTGATAACTGAATCTCAAACGTCAATACATATACAAATAAACAATAATGTATGGTATTACTTAGAAAATGATTGTGTGAGACGACCATATCTATCTTCTGTAATCACAATCCGCTCCTTTTCTCATTCATGACTTATGACAGGGTTTGTAACAAGAGTAACACGACGGGTACCACTAGTGCAGCAGGAAATGAAAGCCCATCAGTAGCATATGTCTTCAGCTCTGGCTTTTAGTGGGGATCGCGTTGCTCAATTATTAGTTTTCTATGTATTATTTTGTCGATCGTTGTTTTTCATTTTGTCCTTTCTCTCTTGGCCATTGTGCTGCCTGTCCTTCAAACTAGGACTTCTGATTATCTCTTTGGTATCTTCAAACTTTTCTGTAGTGTCACAAGAAGAGTTTGAAGATACTAAAGAGGTAATCAGAATTCGTATATCGAAGATGAACAGACAACACAATGGCCACAATAAAAAGAACAAAAGGACAAACAACGATCTACAAAGCATGCACATAAAATTAAAGATCGAGTAAAACGAACATCACTAAAAACCGGAAGTGAACTCAGGTGCTCCGGAAGGGTAAGCAGTTCCTGCTCCATTAGTGGCACCCGAACGGAAAACTGCCGATACAAAATAATGATGTTATTGTAAAGACACATATTGTATATACATATACTAATATAACATAACTTATAGTATAATATACTTACCTCTCATGCTTAAGATAAATACACAAACTGACAAATACCTAAGATCCATGTTTTCTCAAATATTTGTTTCAAAATTCTTGTCATAAATATTTTTAAAAATGTAGATGAACGTTTCCCTTTTAAAATGATTAATGGCGTATTTAATTATATCATTATACGTTTTATGTTATCACGTAGTAGAAAGTTTTCCTTTTATAAAAATATTCAACCACTGTGACTTCTATCAGATAGTACCAGTCGTAACAGTCGAACGTACATCCGATATCATATACTTTACATAGCTCTTAATGTCGAACATAATGTACCAATTTTTAACAAATATTACTAATACTACATTTTTATCGGATGTGACTTTTAGCAACATGGCATGTTTTTGGTGGGGTTCGTGTCACCCATCGTTTTAGTTTTCTGTATTTTTTATTTGTGTTGTTGATCTGCGTTTTATGTCTTGTGTCCAGTGTTACTTGTGACTGTGAGTTGTCCATTTGTGATTCCTCCTACTGCTTTCTATAACGTTTATTTTATATTGAATGGTACTAGTGGTATGTGTAGAGAAATAATCCATGTACTATATGATTGACTTTTAGTAACACCGTATGCTTTTGATGGGGATCGTGCCAAATTTGTTTAGATTTCTGTGTTTTTGTTTTGTTGGCCTTCATTCTGTGTCTAGTGTCCAGTGTTGCCTGTGATTCTGAGTTGTCCATTTTTTTTAATTGTTCCTTCGGTTTGCTATACCGTTTATTTTATACTTAATTGGTACTGAGAGTATGTACAGATATCAAACCATTTACTATAGGATTGGGAGCAAAAGAGGCCAAAGATAAATTGGAAGCAATATAACTTGATAAATATTGTATTATTATATAAAAACAAAACAAATGATGAAGAATAATATATATAAAATCAAAATATTAAAAATATAACTTATAAACATGTACATGTATATATTTAACAGCAACTTAAATTTTCGAGAAAAAATGCAACCGTGATTTATTTCTATTATTTGTTTTTACCCACAATCCACTAATTCTCATGTAAAGGTTATACTGTTTACCGCCACTTTCAACAATATTTTAGTTATATCGTGGAGGTCCCCTTTGTGGAGAAAATCAGAGTACACGGAGAAAACCACCGACCTACCACAAGTCACTGACAAACTTTATTACATAATGTTGTATCGAGTACACCTCGCCATGAGCAGGATTCGAACTCACAACTTTAGTGGTGATAGGCACTGATTACACAGGTAGTTGTAAATCCAACAACCACACGACCACCAAATACGTGGACAATAAAAACTCTCCCCAAAATCATGAGTTAGTACAGATGTCCCGGGTGGTGATCCACGCGTCACTAATATCGTTTCTGTCATGTGATATTGTGAAGGCAAGAACATTGGTTTCAGTAATACACACACAATGCCTATAAGAATTCGTCACCTTCGATTTTACAATATATATTTCATATAAAACCACATTTTTCAATTTTTTTATCTTGAAGTCATTTCTAAACGGATTTTGATCATTTTTGCATCAGAAGAAGCAGAAATATTTAAAGATTATTTGTATATTTTAGCACGATTTCCCGTTAAATTGCCTTTATTTTCTTATGATTTAAAGACAATTTTTGTTTTCTGACTCAAATTTGCTATATATTTTAACAAAAATAAAATCGGAAAAATCAAAATTTGTGTTTAAATCAACAGAAAACAAAGACCATGCAGACAAAAATTACTATTCAAAGAATTCTGCGTGTGTTGAAATAAATTTCATAAAAATCTGTCCAGAGATAGCTTTAAAATATTTTTTTGAAAAAATGTGGTTTTATTTAAAATATATAGTGAAATATCGAAGGTGACGAATACTTATGTCCATGGACTGTACATGTATGACAAGGTATACACATCCCAAGCATTTTGAAGTGAAGATTCGTTAATTGTGCTTTCGTTAGTTTTGACGTATCTTTCATAATCTGGTTTCTTTATTTCGCAATATATTTGATAATTACACGTATAGTGAATTTGATGGAGAGTAGCTCCTCCGGAAGTTAAATCTATAAAACATTTATTGGTCCATTAAGATAAAATAAAATAAAAAAAACTGGATTTATAAATGTGAAGATCCGGGTATCATAACATTATTTGAATACACCACTTAAAGAATCACATGTTTGTGTCATCCAGGAAAAATAACTTAGTCATATACCAACTATTTCTCATCGCGGGTTTGGTTCATTTATTTGGACAATACTTCATCAGGTTAAAATAGACCGGATATGCCTCACCATAGATTGGTTTTATTTTTAGAACCGACCTCATCCAGTAAGTATATTTTGGTCATAAACCAAATAATCCTCATCATACATTGGTTCTTTTATTTTGAACGGATTAATTGTAAACGATCTGGAAAAGTCGTATAAATTGTTAAATCGTACAGAATTATAATAAACGTTGGAATCGTCTTCGAGTTCTTGTCGTGTGTTATTAAAATAGACACTTGGAGTATCGGTTTGTTTTCTTCTTTTTGACAATTTCTTCAGCTTCCTATAAAATATTAAAATATGGATATTTCATTGAATATATAATTCTTGCATCATAGACATAAACGGGTGCACATTACAAGAACGAAAGAATAGGTACGTCTATTGGTGTCTTACACGACATGATTACAAATAACAGGTATCTTGAGAGAAACAGGAACTGCTTACCCTTCCAGAGCACCTGGGTTCACTCCCGATTTTGTGGTTGGGTCCGTGTTGCTTATCTTTTCAGTTTTCCATGTTGTGTTTTTGTTTTGTTTGTTTGTTTGTTTGTTTTGGTTCGGTGTCTTGTACCCAATGTTGCCGGTGACTCTGGCTTTTCCACTCTTGATAGCCAATTCGGGTTTCTCTAATATTTATTTACCTCTGTCTAAAACTATTTTCACTGCAGAGAATATACAATAGTTATCTCAATTGATAAGGTTTCATTGTATTAGAAAAACATCTTTAAAGTTCAGGAAAAGACCGTACATCAATGGCACCAAATACGTCCGGAATAGACATGTATTCGGATTACGCAGGTTTTATTTGCAAAGTTATCTAAATTTTCATTGTAAGACAGGATTAACTTTTATACACGAGAACATAAAACTTACCCTGTTTTACAAAGTAATACAACGGTCAATATTATAATCACTATCACAGCCATAGAAGTTGATACACCAATGACCAGAGCTGTAATTAGAAATTGACTATATAACTCTTCATTCATTTGATAGGGTCAATTTTAGCATAAATATAAGACTAACATACATGTATTTATATATGAAAAAAGAACAAAATGAACAAAAAATGAACAAAAAGATGTCAGCTAAAAATACTTTTTACCGAGTATGACCTGTCACGGGATTAACAGGACGAGTGCTACCAGTCACGGGATTAACAGGACGAGTGCTACCAGTCACGGGATTAACAGGACGAGTGCTACCAGTCACGGGATTAACAGGACGAGTGCTACCAGTCACGGGATTAACAGGACGAGTGCTACCAGTGGAGCAGGATGTGTTTGCCCTTATTATTGTATGTCCCCTTTTAACCATTATGCTGTCTGTCCTTTGGTTTACTTATTATTATTACTGAGGTATCACCGTTCTTCCATATTGGAAAGAAGATTTTGAAGATACCAAAGGGGTGACCAGAATCTGTAATTCGAAGAACACAATGGCCAAAAGAAAAAGTACAAAAGGACAAAAAAAGATATTCAAAACACTACACAGAAACGTAAGATCAAACACCACGAACCCCACTAAAAACCGGAAATGAACTTAGGTGCTCGGGAATGGTAAGCAGTTCCTGCTTCACTAGTGACACCCGTCAAAAATCACGTCTCAGTCAAATCTACAGAAATCTACAAACTATTTATCTACTAATTCCACAGGAAAATCTACTTAAACTATTTGATTCCTGAAATACACAAACTATGTACTTACTGAAATCACAGGCCATAGGCAAATCTACCGAAATCTACTTAAATTATTTACCTTGATTGTTAGACTCATTCTGGTTTTGTGATAACTGTATTATTTTTCCACCACTGGTAGTATATTGAGGGTTGCTAATTATATCAAAGTCATTAGTGTGTTGCTTTGTAATCGTATCCATTGTTGTCTTATCATTAACAAATGAAAATATCGTAGAACTTAATGACGATTTGTCTACTGGGGAAATCGTGGTAGAATACATTGTTCTTGACACCGTGGCCTCTTCAATTGTACCTTCAGCTGTTGTAGATGTAGTTTCTATCATAGTACCTGACTTTGTTGTACTAAGAAATGTGTTATCGTCCATTTTAGTATTTGTGTGCCTTGTGGATGTCGTGTCTATCATGGTACTTGATTCTTGTGTACTAATTACAGTGTTATCATCAATATTTTCTGTATCATTTGTAATAGCAGTCCTTTCTGTTGTAGTAAAATCTGAGGATCTTGTTGTTAACAAAACAGATTGTTCTGTAGACGTTTGTTTATTACGAGAACATGCTATGTCTTCTGAAAGACCAACTGCAATATAAACAGGTTAATACCAGTATTTCGTTACGGTTTGAATAAATAACAGATGCTATTTACGAAATCAATATATAACCAGTGATGGTCAACAATTCCACCATCATCAACGATACGATCAATGACCTCTGACCTCAACTCATTGAACATAAAACACCATGACATAATGTTGGAAATCAAGGTTATTGCTTAGGACATGAACAAAAATGTGGCAGGATCAAACCGGCTACATTTGATCACAAATGCCAAACTTCTTGTACTTGACAGACAACTTTCAGCAGCTCTGAATGACCAACAATTTATTAGTAGTAGTTGTTGATGGTCTGTTCCAGGACAAAATGTCCCAAACCCATCCACCAACCCCTTCTTACTGGCAAATAAAGCATTCGTTCATAAACCTACCACCATGCCTCTTTTTACATACGTTATTTATTTTTGTACTCTTGTTCTCATCATGAATATATCTGACGTATTGATAACTTTCACTCACTCACTCACTCACTCACTCACTCACTCACTCACTCACTCA
>MJUT01053566.1:542975-553234 GCA_002080005.1 Gigantidas platifrons
ATTGTTATAAGTGTGTTCACGTTACATTGCGTTGTTCTATATGATATCATTGTTATAAGTGTGTTCACGTTACATTGCGTTGTTCTATATGATATTATTGTTATAAGTGTGTTCACGTTACATTGCGTTGTTCTATATGATATTATTGTTATAAGTGTGTTCACCTTGCATTGCGTTGTTCTATATGATATTATTGTTATATGTGTGTTCACGTTACATTGCGTTGTTCTATATGATATCATGATAGTTAGATTTTTTTATTTAATAACATATACATGGGAAGTATGTCCTGGGAAAGTTCTGGCATATCCGGTTCGATGTATATATAAATATTATCGTTGATTTGTTTTATGTATGATGTTGCATCGAAGGTGAAGTCTGAGAATCCATTTCGAGCAAGATAACATCCTATATTTACACATAGCAATTGTGGTTTGATATTATACGTTATCAGTCTCGAGATGTTATATATCCCGTTTTAAAGGGCAGTGGCTTTGTTAAACATCTCGAGACTGATAACAATTTTATCTGTATGTTCTAACATTAATAAGTATTTCCTTATTATAGGAAAAACATAAATACGTGTATCTTTGGAAAAAGGTCACAGAGAGCGATTATTGATTTTCTGTGCCATATGAAATACAAAGCATGGCTTCCATGAAGTGTTAGAAGTAAATTTTTAGCCAATCAAAATTTTACTTGCCACAAGAAAGTCAGATAATAGATATTAATAGGTGTTAATCAACGGGAAAAATCATAAATTAACCACAAAACCAATTAAATGTTATAGAATTACAGCTATGTCAAATGTACAGTCGAACCTGCTTTAGTGACCACCTGTATTAAGCAACAACTTGTATTATGTGACTTTAATTTTTAATTTCTCATCTCAGTCCATTTCATATTGATTAAACTTGTATTTATCGACCAGCTGTCTTATGTGACCCTATTTCAATGTTACTTTGGAAGGTCACTGTAAGCTGACTCTTTTTGCTTTGCAGGACTTCTGCTCATTAATTTGTACATGCATAATGCAAAAAAAAACAAAAAACAAACTCGGTTATGTACATACCTTTGCACAGAAAAGGCAGCACATCTAAACAATAGCCTGTAAACTCGTGACTATCGCCATTTGTCATTATATTTCTCGCTTGATAGGAACCAATATCAAATTGTACCACTGGAAAATTCAAGACAAATCTAGTAATACTAGGGAAGAGTCTTCAGTGTAAAGCTCATTACTACTGGATGTCATTGATACATTTTATTTCTGATGATAGAGTGAGTTAGTGAGTGACTTGTTTAACTCCAAATGAACAGTTTGTAAGAAGAGTTTGAAGTTACCAAATCGGTAATCATAATCCGTAAATCGAAGAAATTTAAGCTATGTCATAATGAGAACAAGATGGGATGATGTCCGCATTGCACTTTCAGGTAAATTAAATTATTTCTATGAAATTCGACAGCATATTTATTTAGGAAAACAAGTTGAATAGTTTGTCCCTAATATAATTATTGGAAATCAAAATGTTCGTTTGTTTGGTTGGTTGATGGTGTTTGACGCCACTTTCAACAATATTTCATTTATATCGTGGTGGTCAGTTTTATAGGTGGAGGAAACAGGAGTACCGGTAGAAAACCACAGACCTGCCGCAAGTTACTGACAAACTTTATGACCTAATGTTGTATCGAGTACATCTCGCCATGAACGGGATATATAATGCCCAACAATTCTAATCATTCAAGTGATTTCGTTCTACAAAAGATTAAAAGGCTCCCAATATGAAATAAAATTAGCATTACCTTTTTCAAAGACCATGGCATAAGGACTTACACCACAGATGTCGTATGAATTCCCAGGACAAGATGGAATCTGACAGACATTTGATTGTTCTAGATTACTAAAGTCTTCTTGTGTGTAACAGTGACATTCTGTCGTCTACAAAAATAAACTAGTCTGAAACCAAGGCCAATGCTCGATTCAGATTATTAACTATAGCATACAAAGTTCAAAACAAAACAAATTATAAACAAAAAACAAAACAAACACAAGCCGCATACGCTACACAAACGAGATGAACAAAAAATACCACACGGTCAGAACAGTTCCAAATTTTAATGGGAAAATCGTAAAAAACAGGAAAAATCAAACACACATATGCATGACCTGTCGCTCTCACGGCTTGATACAAGTACTAGACAAAGCAACTTGACAAATGCTTGTACGGAGATCCATGAAGAACATTCGTTAAGACATATTAATAAGACGGGTAAGATGTACATGAACATGTTAGACTATCCAACAACCATTCCTGTAACATATACATGTTTCATTATTATCAAAGCTAAAGGATCTCCCCCCTTAGGCGTAGGTGACCTTAGCCGATTTTGGCTATCCTGTTAAGGTTCTTCGGTTTTATTTCTCCAAAAAATTTGGAATTATTTGGCTTTCCAATATTTCGATTTTGAGCTTACCGGATGAAGGTTATTCCAGAAACATGTCATGCGCACTAAATTAGATATCTACGTTGTTAACATTACCATTGCTCCAAAATGTGTATATTTGTCTTGTGTACAAAAATCGGCACAAATAGCCACGCGTTTGTCCTCATGTCGCATCTCTGGTGGAGTCCTCCTAGTTGAGTTGCCCTTATAACAACCCTCTGCAAATAAAAGAATCACATTAGGAGGTTATGTTGGGTTATGGTGTTTAATACCACTTTTAACACTATTTTAGCTTTATCGTGGCGCTCAGTTTTATTGGTACCATAGTACCTGATATAATCAATGCTTTTTATTTCAGTGAAAACAATTTGCTGAATAATATATTTTATATGAAGATAAAGCTTAAACAGTAATAGTCAATAATTCTACCAATATCAACAAGACGAATAAATACTGACACTCAAAAGTCTGTTTCTTACCCTGACCTTCATTTTGAAATCGACATTGGAAGAAGATTAAAAATAAAATTTTACGACTTCACTTTCATTGTATCAATATTTCAGCAGCACCAGGGTATGGAGTTTATTTTTTTGTATTCTAGAGCATGTACCTAATACAGTGATCTTCGAGACAAAGGCTACTCAAACAAGGCAATGTTGCTCCTGGGTTGAAGTCTTTGCTACACAAATTCCACGGTCGTCATCATGATCTGGTTAATCGTGACGAAACATCAATTTCTCAGATGACAATGGATCGTTTCCCTTTCACGTTGATTTTTCTTTCTTTCACCGACAAAACATTTACCGAACTTGATTGTATGAGTAATACGACAGGTGTCTTCATTCGCTTCAATTATCGCAAATTTACGGTACACCCAGCCACAACCTACGGTACACCACCATCAATTTCCGGTGTACGTGGATACATAGTGGGATGATTATCAATATTTCAATTTATTACGTACTTAGCTGTTTGTAAAAGGGTGTACCAATCCAAACATATGTATATGGTTCACACTTCATCATGGCGTTCACAAATGCCATGCCATATGCCAGTAGATTCCCACTGACGTTTTTACAGGAAGTCGCTGCTTCATAATACGTTCCGCGTTCACTTCCGGAATAATAAATTGTGGAATGTATGTCTAGAAAAGAAACATGGCGACTTTAGTGTATAATTTTGATAAGCTCGTTAAGAATGTATGCCATGAAAGTGCCTAAAAATAAGGTCTGATATAATTTCACGAGATGAAAGTATTACAGATCCGTACGTTGAAAGTCGCGATGTTAACAAAATTAAAAAGAAAATTTTGTGGATACCAAAGGGTAAGCAGGAACCGTAATTCAAAGACTTCCAGACAATGCAATGGTAAAAAGAAAGAGAATAAAAAATACAAACAATGGTCGACAAAATACTATTAAGAATAAACGATTGTGCACACGGACCTGACTAAAAACGGGGGTGGATTAAAATGATTTGTTTCTGCTCCACTAATGACATCCGTCATGCTACTGTTAAACGACACGAACAAACATTATCTGACAAGGAAGCAGTGTTGGACAGCAACATATGTAAATAAATACAAATAATACACTTGAAATATGAACTTCCAACAAAACAACTGGGAGTATTGACGGACAGAAAATCATTTTACGCGGTTATCGTAGCGGACAACTTTTTTATCACTCTTTTATCCAAATTGATTTGATTTTTGGTGTTTAACGCCACTTTCAGGAATATTTCAGCTATATCATGGCGACCAGTTTTAATGGTGGAAGAAGCCGGAGTACCCGGAAAGAACCATCGAACATGGGCAAGCAACTGGTAAACGTTATCACTTTCGGCTGCGATTCGAGTGCAATTTGTAATTTACAAAGCCGAGCGCGAACCCACGCCGTATTGGTGATAGGCTTGCATGAGTTGTTAGGTATTCCAACTACCTAGCTCATTGAGCCATCAGGGCCCTCTCATCCAAATTTAGCTCTATTAATGCAGGGCTTAATTTATTTAATTGTCTCCTTATTTATAGTAATTGACAATTGTGCGTGTGACAGAATATTGTCTACCAATGCATAACTATGATCTTACAATCTTCAATTGCGAGATATTGTGCTTACAAGGGTACTACTGTACGAAGGATTACTGGTGGTTAATTTGCAGGGCTGGATTAACCCTGAGACAAAATGGGGCATCAATGGGGGCACCAAAAAAACTCCGGCCACAAGGCAATTTATATTATCAGCCAGATATTAGGCTCAAAAACACCAAAAATCCAAGAAAATGTAGGAAAAATGAAATAATACATTAGGCATGTGACAATTATGTTGAGTCTTGGCATCAATGAGTCGTGTTAGTTTTTACATTATGCTAGTCGAAGGTGTGGATGCACTAATGTTGGCCTGTGCTTATGGCATAAATTAGCTTTAATCCGGCCTGTAAACATGAATTCATCACACCGAAAGTTTTATGGTCTTCACCATGATCTAATAAACCGTTACGGAATATCTGTGCCATAAATAACAAATGATATGTTTCATTTGTCGTAATCACAACCGGGATCTGTCCTCATTCATGAAATATCACCCCTTAAAAGTAAGTTGTGAAAAGAAAGTTTAAACAATGATGGATAAAAATTCCACCAATATCAATATAACGAACAAGGTCTCCCCTCAAGACTATTCAACACAAAATTGACCATGAAATAAATGGTATTGGAAATCAAGATACTGGTTTGGAATAAGCATAAAAAAGTGGCGGGGTTACACCGGCTAATGGGATCACAACCCTTTCCCTCTAATAATTGAATGCTTGGATTAAGCATAAAAAAGGGGCGGGGTTACACCGGCTAATGGGTTCACAATCCTTTCCCTCTAATAATTGAATCTCCAACGACAGGTCAGATATGTGTTGGTGTAAAGAGAATAATTACATTATAAATGAATAATTTCCTTGTTAGGGGAAATGTTTAAAAGAATGCTAATTATCGCTATAATTATATCTTTGACATATTATGCATATAATAAATAAACAAGGTTAACGTCTTACCTTGAATAGTTAGAATAAGTAGACATATTGACAAAAAGTTCATAGTACCTGTCATTATATAAATGTAAATTGAAATAAATCATGTTTACCAGACATGAGACTTATTTTTATTATTTCTTTTATTATTATTTTTAGTAGTAAAGTCTAAAGATAATAAAAACAAAAAAATTTAGTAGTAAAGTGCATATGCGGATTTTTTTTTTACTTACATTTAAAAATAAATTTCACAGTCAGTGACTCTTAATATCAGATAGTACCAGCACAGTATACTTTCTAACTACCAATCATTTATAATTAAAATATATTTACATGCCACCTTCAGTAATAACGTAAGTTAATATGCAAATACATACTAATATTATCATGAAACTGACAATGTTAATAAAATGAAAAAACAAATATACCATGTTGCGGGAATAGCATTTTTACCGTTTTCTCAGAAAATTAAATATGTTAATGTTCAAGATTATAACCTTCTTTATTATAACATTGTCCGCCCAATTATATATGATGATGATTGAATTGATGCTTGGTGCTTAACGCCACTTTCAGCAATATCATGGCGACCAGTTTTAGTGGTGGAAGAAACCAGAGAGAACCACCGACCATGGGCAAGCAACTGGTAAACTTTATCACTTGCGGCCGCGAGTCGAGTGCACATTTTTTTGTAATTTACAAAGCCGGGAGCGAACCCACGCCGTATTGGTGATAGGCTTGTATGAGTTGTTAGGTAATCCAACTACCTAACTCATTGAGCCACCCAGGCCCTACAACTACCTAACTCATTGAGCCACCCAGGCCCTACAACTACCTAACTCATTGAGCCACCCGTGCCCTCAATTATATAGGAGGGTTGACATTTAACTCACATGTGGTAAGCACTTACATGACCACATCATTTCACTACGAGAGGGAATTGTCGAATTGTTCCGACAGTGTGGTATGTTTTGTTCTTCATATTTCCCCCTCAAATACTGTTTTAATAATTAGTACTCGTGACTCGCCACTCATCCATGTGTTACCTTTGACCTTAATCGAAGTCAAAGATCAAGGTCGAATACCCACTTTCATTTTTTTGGTTACTTTTGAAATCGTGAATCATTCTACGACCAAAATATTAAAAGTTGTAAAGTTTTTGAACTACATTTCCTTGTCTAAAACAGTGAGTAATGATTGTCCAATAAGTATATCGTTCTCTGTGCAGATTTTTGTTTGTTCGTTCTGTCTTGTATCAAAGGTTGCCAATGTCTCTGGATTGTCCCTTCGATTTTATCTAATGTATATTTCCGTACGGTTTTATTACTTTAGTTTTAATTTTTACTGTTGTTACACGATGCAATTTTAATTCCTACATTTTTTTCTGGTTTCTCAAGAAGACCATTAATATCTTTGATAGTTGGGATTAATTCATCTTTAATCTGTTAGAGATATTAGATTTTGGTATACCTATTTGATACGACCATATAGATTCTACCTTTCAAATACCTTGATTTTGTACTGTCATGTGTAGGGGCCGCTGTGGTTACGATTGTATGGTAGTTGGATTTACAACTACCTGTGCTACGAGTACTTATCACCACTAACGTTGTGAGTTCCAATCCCTGTCATGGCGAGGTGAACTCAATAAAACATGATGTGATAAAGTTTGTCAGCAGCTTGCTGCAGGTCGGTGGTTTTCTCCGGTTTCATCCACCGCCACGATATTACTAATATATTGTTGAAAGTGGCGTTGGAAGTTTGCCAGAGAGTCGGTTGAGTTGTGATTATATCGTGAACCACTAATGTGTAGTTTTATTTTCAAATAAAGATGTTTGTGATTTTGGGGAGTGGGAAATTGTGGAATTTATAATCGAAGAAATGTTTGAAGATTGCAAAGAGGTAATCACAAACCGTAAATCGAAGGATAGAAAACACAATGGCCAAAAGAAAAAAAAGGACAAACAACGATCTACAAAACATTACGCAGAAAAACTAAAGATAGAGCAACAAGAACCACACTAAAACCCGAGGTGAACCCAGGTGTTCCGGAAGGGTAGGCAGTTCCTGCTCCACATGTTACACCCGTCGTATTGCTCTGGTTACAAACCTGGTGATCAAGTCATGTTGTGACACTTTTTTGTTCTTTCTTTTTCCATTTTTTATACGTTTTCCTGTATTTTCATTTTATATCTTATATACCATGAAGAAACCTACATATTGTTCTTTAGAAAAGTCCTTATAAATTAAAAGGCACGTGGATGGCCGGAATGTTAAGTTCGTCGACCTCTGACCACAAGGTCAACTTGTCATTTCGTTTTAGATGTCTGCTGGGTTTTCCTCTTACAATTCATTCTGGATTTTCATTATATATATATGCACAAAATACTGAAAATGACTATAAAGACAAAATCCCCAATCTAACCTTGTATATGAAACTCACATGATTCTCAATCATTTCAAACTTCCGGTTTCACATGCTATTGATTCTATTTATTGCATGATGAATGAATACCATTAATAATTTCCTTGTTCTAATCAAATATATTTCCTGTGTCCTCAATATTTATTAATTTCCGTGTATTATTAAATATTTTCTAGTGGAGATCACAACATTAAAATGAAGAAATTATTGTTTATAAATTACATACAAGGTAAGGATATAATATGTTTTCATATTGATATAGGGCAAGATTTATGGTGTTTAACGCCACTTTCAACAATATTTCAGTTATATCGTGGCGGTCACTTTTTTGTGTGAAGGAAACCCGACTATTCGGAAAAAACTACCGACATGCCGCAAGTCACTGACAAACTATAACATAATATTGTATCAAGTACACCTCGCCATGAACGGGGTTCGAACTTGAGTGGTCATAGGCATTTATTACATAGGTAGTTGTAAATTCAACTACCATACGATTACGACGGCTCCATATCGATGTAAAAAACGAAATTTGATTAAATATATAATATGAATTGCACATATCATACCGTTTCAAAAATATAGTCAGTTAGTAATCAAAATTGAAGCGCATCCAGCTAATATACATATAAAAACATTATAAACACAAACATTATTTAGGGATCCGACTTCATGAGTTATGTAGTTGGATTACCTAACAACTCATACATGCATATCATCAATACGGCGTGAGTTTGTAAATTTAAACATAAGGATGCACTCGACTAGCAGCCGCAAGTGATAAAGTTTACCAGTTACTTGCCCATGGTCGGTGGTTCTCTCCGGCTTCTTCCACCACTAAAACTGCTCGCCATTATATAGCTGAAATACTGCTGAAACTGGCGTTAAACACAATAAATCAAATCAAAAATTATTTACGATGAAGAAAGATGATTGGTTGATTTTTTTGTGCTTAACGCCACTTTCAGCAATATCATGGCGACCAGCTTTAGTTGTGGAAGAAGCCGGAGTACCCGGGGAGAACCACCGACCATGGGCAAGCAACTGGTAAACTTTATCACTTGCGGCTGCGAGTCGATATTACCCGTTTTGAAATTTACAAAGTCGGGTGTGAACTCACACCGTATTGGTGATATGCTTCTATGAATTGCTAGGTAATCTAACTACCTAACTCATTAAGCCATCCGGGCCTTTACTAAGAAAGAACATGGACTTTGACATATAATAAAGTAAAGAAAATGTGTTAAAAACCCTTCCTATAGTCACTTAACACAAATTATTATTAATTCACACAGTCTAAAAAGAAGTAGGTTACTTAGTTAAACTTCAACTCCATCAAAATCAAAGCAACAGCAAAGTGCGATTTTCATGCTTACCTAATTTGGACGCGCAATAGAATATCATGGATTAAAGAAAATGTAAAAACTTTGGGGGTACATCATGGTTATAATGTTGACAATGATAAAATTTGGAAGGATATTATTGATAGAATGAAAAATTGTATACAAGTTTGGAAAAGCAGAAAACTTTCTTACAAAGGTAAAACTATAATTGTGAAAAATCTTTTGTTATCATATTGTGGATTTGAAATTGAAATGAAGGGCATTCCTGATAAATTTAAAAAAGAAATTGAAACATTAATTTGGGACTTTATATGGGAGGGGAAAGTTAATCAGATTAAAAGAGATGTATGTTGTTTAGATATAGAAAAGGGTGGAATGAGTATGGTTAATATAGATTCCTACATTAACAGTAGAAGAATCAAATTTATTTATCCTATCATTAATGAACCAATTGAAAATTGGAATGCTATTGGAAAATATTGGTTAAGTAGACTTGATTTGAAATTTAATGAAACTTTTTTTTATTTGTAAATGCTCAAATGTTTCATCCTTAAATTTAAACAGGTATCCCTTGTTTTATCAAAAATCAATCCAAGCATGGACAAAATTTTTACAATGTGTACAAAAGGTGGAAACCAAAGCAGATATCTTACATGTTAGATTATTTGGGAATTGTAATTATTTTCTTCATTTTTAAGAAGTAATATAAAAACTATTCAAGGCATATGGGATGAAAACTCAAAACAATTCATAGATTGTGATTTATTATATTCTAAGCTGATAGACAAGAGAAATTGTATCTCAGAATACTCTAAAATTAAGAAAAGTATTCCAAAAGACTACTTAAATTTATTAAAAAATGAAAATAATGATATAGATAACAAAACTAAAAGTAGAAATAAAATGAAATTGTTAAATAATTTAAAACTTACAGATATTAGAGGCAAAATCATTAATACAAAGGAGGTTAAGATTAAAATTATACAAAAAATATTAAATAAAAAATCATTACCAAAATGTCAAGA
>MJUT01053566.1:560717-574782 GCA_002080005.1 Gigantidas platifrons
ATGAGGGTTATAGTGTTAAATGCGTACATGATGAGGGTTATAGTGTTAAATGCGTACAGGATGAGGGTTATAGTGTTAAATACGTACAGGATGAGGGTTATAGTGTTAAATACGTACAGGATGAGGGTTATAGTGTTAAATGCGTACAGGATGAGGGTTATAGTGTTAAATACGTACAGGATGAGGGTTATAGTGTTAAATACGTACAGAATGAGGGTTATAGTGTTAAATACGTACAGAATGAGGGTTATAGTGTTAAATGCGTACAGAATGAGGGTTATAGTGTTAAATACGTACAGAATGAGGGTTATAGTGTTAAATACGTACAGAATGAGGGTTATAGTGTTAAATACGTACAGGATGAGGATTATAGTGTTATATGCCAATTACAACAATATTTGAGTTATATCGTGGTGGTTAGTTTGATTGGTGGAAGAAACCGGAAGTACCCGGAGAAAGCCATCTACTTGTCGCAAGTCGCTGACAAACATTATCACATAATGTTGTATCGGGTAGACCTCTACTGAGCGGGGTTCGAACTCACAACGTTAACACGGATATACAGAACCACTAAGTCACCTTGCTTATGTTCATACACTTAAAAACGTGGTGGAGTTAAACAAGTTTCATGGATCACAATCCCCTTCCCATCCCCCCACCCCCTCCCCCTCTTAGTGAAATGATGTACAAAACAAGTTCGTTTATGTTGTAATTGAATGCTATTTTGCAAAAACTGTTACTAACTGATAGGTATTTGTTAATAGATATATAATTGTTTTCTCCTTTCTTCGTAAAATGTAAATAGATATACGTACCTTGTCCCAGAATATAGGCGTCTTCGTGGTCCTGATCGTATGGTAGTTTACAACTACCTGTGCAATAAGTGCATATCACCAGTAAAGTTTTAAGTTCGAACACCGTTCACAGCGATATGTACTCGATACAACATTATGTGATAATGTTTCTCAGTGACTTGCGACATGTCTGTGGTTTTCTCCGGGTAGTCCGGTATCCTCCACAATAAAACTGACCGCCACGATATAACTGAAATGTTGCTGAAAGTGGCGTTAAACACCATAAACCAAACCCTTTGTATGAGGCTTAAGAGTATGTAGAAAAGCGAGGTTTTAAGTTAATAAAAAATGAAGAAGAAGAAAAAAAGCCGGTGAAATTCAAATAGACATGGATGTCAAAACATCTCACAAAAACATCACATGATTACCCTGACGTAATAAGTGGCTTTCAAATGTTTGATTTGATTTATTGTGCTTAAGCTACTATCAGCAATATTGCAGCAATATCATGGCGACCAGTTTTAGTGGTGGAAGAAGCCAGAGTACCCGGAGATAACCACCGACCATGGGCAAGCAACTGGTAAACTTTATCACTTGCGGCTCTAAGTCGAGTGCACAATTTTTTTGTAATTTTCAAAGCCGGGCGCGAACCCACGCCGTATTGGTGATAGGCTTGTATGAGTGGTTAGATAATCCAACTACCTAACTTATTGAGCCACCCGGACCCTTCAAATGTTTGAAGTTACATAATAGCAGAAAGTGAATTACTGTCACTGTCTGTTTAAGGTGGTACCATACACTTCAGGTAAAATTTGATCTGCTTGTTTAATTTTCTTATTTTTTTGGCAGTGTGTTTGAATATATCCACTGTAATAAATATCAAAATGTTAGCAAATTCCATCCAACATACTCAGAGCTATGAATTCACTAGCCACATATCAGCTTTTCTCTCTGTGGTTTTGATCACCGAGATGCTTGAAATCTGCATACAAACATCATATGATCAAAACGTTCAACTGATTTTAAAGAGTTATCTCCCTGTAGTGTATGGTACCCCCTTTTTAAAGCACAATTTATACAGTCAATTGTTGCTCAATCCCATTCATATACAGTTATGAATAAATGTTTTTAAAACAATATCCAGTCTATACATTTTGGTTTTTCAAAAAGTTTAACAGCTGGATAAAACCCAATTATACTGCAATTGGTAATTTTACAGCATTGATAAAGGGGGTCGTATAAACTTTTGCTTTATACTAGACAATGTCCTGTATATAGCATTTTTTAAATGGGGCCCATGACGGGGAATACGAATTTTAATTATTTTTTTTATATAGAAAACAGTGATAAAAAAATATAGTATTGCAGTATAAAGACAATATAGGTATGATGTTTTTTTTTATATGAGATTTATTTGTATTCGGTACGAAACAGGGGGACTGCTCGACAGGGCCTCACAGCACCCCTGTTTCTTAGCCTCATCCAAATAAATCTCATATAAAAAGACATCATACCTATATTGTCTAAATATACAGCTGTAGACAAATATATTAGGCAGATACACGTCTCGCTATTACAATGTATGTATTTTATCTGGATTATACCCATTTCATTTTTGTGTGGAAATTACATATTTATGATACTTGCACGCATAAACTTGAGAATGTTCTGCATACCTTACTTATAGAGTTAAGACCTGATATGAAGGCATCTAATATAGATGTCAATATTGTAATGTTCAATTTTATCCTGTATTTGCTCTATTTGAGCAACCAAATTGCATTGAATTGGATAACTGTTTGTTATATCCTGTCAATTACCGAAATATAGCCTTTTCTGGTACTCCTGTCACATGTTACCTGTTGAGCTTTGAGAGCCAAGTTGTAAATCCAGTTCACTTCCTGTTTGCCGAAAATATCAAAAGGGGCAACCAAGGGATTATTATAATTCCCTTCTTTAATTCAAAGTGTAAACGTCAATGGATTAGTGTGATTTTTGTGCAGGATAAACACAATATTAATGCAATGTCTTAAAATATAAAGTTTATGTGTATTCGGGACAAAACTGGGGAAAGGCTCTGTGAACCTAGCATTTATCCCAGTTGTTGAGCCTCATTCACATAAACTTTATATATTAAGAAACTGCACTGATATTGTTCATTTATATAAAAACAAGCAGTGAAACTTACTTTTTCAAAAGTCTTTTGGGACCGTAGTGGTATAGATCGTATGGTAGTTGGATTTACAACTGCTTATGTAATTAGTGCCTATCACTAATAACGTTGTGTGTTCGAATCCCGCGCAGGCGAGGTGTACTCGATACAGCATTATGTGATAAAATATGCCAGTGATTTGCGACAGGTCGGTGGTTTTCTCCGATTTCCTCCTCCGTTAAAACTGACCGCCATGATATAACTGAAACATTGTTGAAAGTGGCGTTAAACGCCATACCCCTTTTGTATTGTTTTTTTTTTCGAATGCAGGAATGATATCTAAAATTTATAATTAATTATATGTACTTATGTTCAATTTTTAGGTCTAGAATATCACAACTTGGACAATAAATGGTAAGAACAATCTTTCATTTATTTTTTTGAGCTTATAGTAATTCAGACACCAAAGGGGTAATGAGACGCCGTGGATCGAAGACGAATATAACATACAATGACCGAAATAAAGAAAAACAAATAATGATCTACAAAACACTACACAGAAAACTAAAGATTGAGCAACATGAACCACACATAACTAAACGGAAGGAAAAGCAGTTACTGCTCCACTAGTATCACCCGTCATATAACTGATAAACGACACGAACATCATGCGATATGGAAATCGTGTTGTACACTGATATAAAATTAAATCAATTTGACAACACTCAAAATTACATATTAATTATTAAAGAAAACCCAACATATTACTAGGATCAGAACAAAATGGTAGAAATGTCAACAACAACAAAACTCATTTTAAGAAAAAAGCCAATGAGAAAAAAAGATCTACATCATGCTTGCTTAATAGGATTTATTATTATACCTCAGTATCTTTTTTCCTTTATAAATACATGACAGTAGTTTTGCTATTGCTCCCTAAAGTCAACAGCATGACTATTCCCCCTGTGGTGCCAGTCAATAGTTTTAGGAATATTACCCCCTGTGGTAATTACAGCAATCATATTTCCCGGACTTGTCTAAGTCATTCATCTCATTGGTTTAAATTAAATGACGTCATGCAAGTCCTCTGACTTTTTCATTGCGCGAGCTAAACTACTGAGACTACATATGACAGTTAAACAATGGCATAGAGAAGGGGGTTTGCTTCGCTCGAAGACGAGGATAGTTTGAAAATGTCAATATTCATACGAAAAGAACGAACTAAATTAGAAATCTTCTTTTTTTTCTATTTTTTTAAATTATTTTCTTCTTCAAATGCACACACATGAAAATGTATTAGTTTTACTAATAAAGTAGACTAGGAATCCATCAGAAAATAACTTACAATTTAGAATTTTGAATTGCACAGTTGTTCAGGATAATAAAACACTCATACATACTTGATATTCGGGTAATAAAATTGTTATAGTCCCTTCTGTACCAACTATTGCCATCGGTGTTGACTCGGGCAGTAGTTGGTACCATGGGGACAATAAAAGTGCTATTTCCCTCATACCCAGTCAATAAATGTACATACTATGTAATAAGTAAGGTGATCTAATTTGATATCCGAGGATAATTATTTCGCGGGAGCTCATTTCATTTACTAAAATATCATAATTTGACTTAATTGTATAAGTTGATGTAGATATAAGTCTACAAAATAAAGCTAATCGCTAGTGAGTACGAAAAGGTTTTGATATTGGTTAACGCTTTTGATATTGATATTCAATACTGCACCGTCTGAAATGATGATTATAACCCAAAGTATAGAGAACTACGAATAGAATAATACAAATATGAAATATTCTCGAACGAGAAGCATCAGTACATTTCTGTCTTACTTTTGTAAACGAAAGAGAGATACATCTCATTTGTAAATGAGTGGGAACAATCTAACACCATATATTTCAGCCATATCATGAGGAGAACAATATTGGCTTTGTACTAGACAATCACGATTGTGATATTGATATTTAATAGTGCACAGTTGTCATGTAGTCTGAAATGATGATTTAATATGACCCAAAGTAGGTACGAGACAATCCTGAAATATACAGATGAATCGTGTTATTAACTTCTTAACAGATAAATGCTTAATCCCTGAAGTTTCATTATATAAGCAAATTGATTGTTACAACATAATTAGAGCAATGTGAAATTTGAGGGTTGAATGAATAAAGGTATTTAATAGTCTGCACTCAAAAACACCCAAATATATAGGAAACTTTCGAATTTGAGCGTACCAGTTGAAGGTTATTCCAGAAACGTGTCGTGTGCACTAAATTAGATATCTATGTTTGTTTGTTTTTCTTTGACAGGTACGAGACAAACAGAGAGACAGTTTATCTGGCACAACACATATATGATAAAACTGAACCTGCTATATATGATATTGCTGTATAGAGAACTACCAATAGAAGAATACAAACATGACATATTCTCGAACGAGAAGGAACATTATCATTCTGTCTTACAGTTTGTAGACGAAAGAGAAATATGTTTCTCCCATTATTACGGCGTATTAACCCCGCTGAACCAGTGGTGGAAAAATCTGTAATCCTCTAGAGGATTAAAATGTCTCGTGGCTTTCCCCGCATTTGAATCGTTTGACTCGTTTGACGGCTTTTGAAATAAAGTTCGTGTTAAATAATGAGAGAAACAAATTCTCCTTCTGTTGCCCATGTGGGTTACGATATTTCTCCACTCTTGAGAGTTAAATTTGAAATTTTAACCATTCACCTGACGGCTTGTGGTTAAAATTTTAAATTTAACTCTCTTGAGTGGAGAAATATCGTAACCAACGGGTAACTGAAGGAGAATCTATATATCTTATTTGTAAATGAGTGAGGGAGTGATTGTTTTTTTGCTTATCGCCAAACGAGCAATATTTCAGCTATGTCATGGCAAGAACAAGTTCCATTCATTGAGATGATGATGTATGCTTTGTACTGGATCAACACGTTTAGTTGGATTTGTATAGCACTGGCTCACTGATAGAAGGGTGCACGTGTCGGGTGCACGTGTCGCTCCTCTCGAACACATTATCATGATTCTGTACCAACTAGTCTTTGTTCTTACTCTTTATTGGCGCGTGCTTTAGAGGAGAAGCATGACACCTACTATAATATAATTGTCACTGGTCACATAGATTCCCCCGGGTAACAAGGGCGAAACTGATAGGAATGGCTTTATTTCTCCTGACTGTTATAATTTAAGAGTTTTATATTTGAACGTTTACCAACAGACAAGTATGTCACTGTTTGAGGTCAATGTCATGTCAAAGATAACACAAAAACTCTGCTTTGTGGTTGTGATGTCTTCATCGTCTTTGGTTTGGCTTGACCGGCTTCGAAACCACGATCTCTCGCATCCGTGTTGGTCTACTTATCTCATTGAATGTGACTTGTTCGAGATCCGGCCAACCAACGACTGTAAAATGGAATGCGTCGACTGTTTTTTTTTTATTGAGTTAGCACCATGCTGATACAACAAAACGCGTTGGTCTAGTACAAAATGGACATCATCTTATCAAATGTAGCTTGTTCTCGCCATGATATGGCTGAATAAAATTTAGCTCAAGTGGCATTAAACAACAATCACTCACTCAAATTTATTATATATTGATTATGTTAATTTTTTTTTATTTTTTGCAATATATTGAATGTAAATATTCTTGTCTAATTATTATACTTATGTAAATAAATTCTAAATCAAAGTGAACTATTGTTTTTGTACTGTTAGACATATCAGAATCGAAATAAGTCATAGAAGCCATACCGCTATGGATACAATACTAATATTCGCCAACCCATGTTAAACACACAACACATTATGGCTTCCATGAATTATTTCTAATTCTAACATGGCGTCCTTCATTGGCTATATAAATAATACAGTGATAAAGCTCACGATATATTTTAATTCGCTCATACGCATTGACGAACAAATTACAAACATAATTCCCTAGTGAATTTATGTATTCATACAGCACTGTGGTGCATAACAAACATAAAAATGCCCGTATTTTTTTTACCTATATTTTTTTCGGAATATATACTTAAGACAACCATCAATGGACATTGACTTTTGAAATTTAACATCTTCCGGAAGTCGTTTACAAGGAACGCTGATGACAGTGAAATATATGGTTGCTGATTTATTTTAAGATTTTGTGAGCATTTTACTTGTTTCAGTTGCTAAATTCAAAATGCCATTAAATTGGAAAATATCAGTAACTTCATAGCATCGCATTCTATTTATACATAAAAGAAAAACAACTGTAAACTGTCAAACATGAAGGTTAGTGAATTTTGTTATGAAATGCATTTCCATTACCGACTTCCACTTCAAAAAATAAGTTAGATTTGTCCTACTAGAATCGAAATAATTCATGGAAGCCAGTGTTTGTATCACGTTTGAACATGGGTAACATTATTTTCGTTGCATTTTATCCCTCGCTAACGCTCAGGATAAAATTTGTACGAAAATAATGTTACCCATGTTAAAATTGTATACAAACTCTGGCTTCCATGAATTATTTCTTAAATATTCTTCCATAAATAAATTTCCATCAGAGTGAACTATCGTTTTTATACTGTTAGACATACCAGAATCGAAATAAGTCATAGAAGCCATAATGCTATGGATAAAATAATAATACCCGCCAACCCATATTAAAACACACAACACATTATGGCTTCCATTGCATGAATTATTTATAAATATTCTTGTTTTATACTTATGATATAAATAAATTTTCCATCAAAGTGAACTATCGTGTTTATACTGTTAGACATATCAGAATCGAAATAAGTCATAGAAGCCATACTGCTATGGATAAAATAATAATATCCGCCAACCCTTGTTAAAATACACAACACATTATGACTTCCATGAATTATTTCATAAATATTCTTGTCTAATTACATGTTAATTAATTTATATTTATAAATTATGTCGAGAGCTGAGCTGGAGATGAAAACAATTCTAACACTCAAGATAATTGAATGGAGAGGAACCAATCGTGATTATTTTCCGTGTTGGGAAATCTCAACGGATGTTATTAAATTGCATGCCCATTTGAACGTAAACAAATGTTAATTGTCATAATTAGTTATAGTATTTATTATATAGATAAAAAAATGTTTCGAATCGAATTTAATATAAAATGAGTTTAATTGCACTATATTACGTGTGTAGCGTAGAATTACAGAATTGTCCGAGTTAAATAAAAACGCTAATTTCACTGTGAAATTAGCGTTTTTATTTAACTCGGAAAATTCTGTAATTCACAGCTATCTATATAATAAGATTCATATATTTCTTGAAAAGTATTCAGTCACTTGAGTACCGTTGGACAGAGGCGCTCGTGGCACGCAATTACCACCCCTTGTGTATCTAACTCTAATTTATAGGGTCGAGTCGGTCGACTCATGTAAGTTGCTATTAGCATAAGATTGCATGAATATGGACACGAACAAGTTAAATTAAGAAAAAAGAGATGAAATAATAAAGAAATTTTAGTGAAAATAAATATGTAAGCAGAAAGTCTAAAAAAAAGGAGGTGGCAATTCCGTGCCACGGGCGCATGTAGTGTTGACAAGTGGATTTTGGTTCAAGGGTGACCTTTGTGTCCCTATGGTGTCTGTCTACGGCATTGCTTACTGCCAGAATACTCAAATATATGACGAATAAATATATTATGTATAAGGATCAAAATTAGGACAGTATTCTTTATAATAATGCTGTGTACCCAGTTATATACATGTATCAGTTTGTTTGATGGTGTTTAACGCCACTTTCAACAATATTCCAGATATATCATGTTGGTCAGTTTCATTAGTGGAGGAAACCGGAGGACCCGAAGAAAACTACCGACCTGTCGCAAGTAACTCACAAACTTTATCACATAATGTTGTACACCTCGCCCTGATCGAGATTCGAACTCACAACATCAGTGGTGATAGTTACAGAATGCACATGTAGTTGGAAATCCAACTGCCATACGATCACGACCACGACGGCCCCTATATGTATCATTACTGACATGTGAAAAAAACAACAACAACTGCAGGACAAATTCATGTCAATAAGAGGGGAGTTATAGGCTCATAAAAAACTAGTTTAATCCGGCCACTTTTAATAGAAGTGCCTGTGCCAACAAAGGAAAGTGAGCGGTGATGTGTATATGCCAAGGGTGTCCATTTTGCTTGTTCCTACGATTTTTCGATGGGTTTGCGGAACTCATCTGAAAACCCAAATAAGGGTTCTTGTAATCGAAATTAATTTCTGATACTTACGGCAATGACAACCCAAACTTTAACATGACATGTTGAAGGTTAATCTGACTGTTAAATTTTAGGTACTACGCTATCAAATATCCTTTTGACTGGTCCCCGTTATTACACCTATTTGTCATATACTTTGCATTAATATGATAGTTTTTGCATTTGTATAACGAGCATAAGAAACTATCCATAATATCACGCCCCGGGCTGATAATCCATATCAGGGGCGTCTCGTGCAAATAATCTATATCACTGCCTCTCGTAGAAGTTATTTTCAGTGTCGTCTATTTACAAACATTAATTGACACATTAAAATGAGACGGGTATAGGGGTCTCTTCACGGTTTACGAAAAAAATATACTTTTTGCAGTTCACGGAAGAAGATTCTGCCGACCACACTTCTTGAAAAAATATGAAACCCAATGTAAATTATTAAGAAGTACCTTTTACCCTTGTTACATCCCTACTAATAGCGTCAACAAGAATCAGTGGAGGTGACCAGTTAGGATGCTTGTATTAATGACAAATCGAGTTGAGAGGGGAGTAACATTGTCGTCAAGAAGACCACATTAAAACAAATCATAAAAACGTTAGATGATAGATGACTAATATCTCGGAGAACGTAAAATAATTTTGAATGAATTTACGATTCACGGACAATGTCCTCGTCATGATTTACGGTACTGTGAATAAAAAACGACACAAAAGATTCACATCTTCTAAATATTCTATGTTCCAAAATGGAAATGTTACCATTAATATTTATGGGGGTAGAGATGTTATTGTTTGACAATAGTGCTCTGAAAATGTATGTATTGAATTCACGATTAATCTTCCATATTAAGTCACTAACTTTAAATTATTTCATTTTTCATTTGCCTCGATAAAACAATTGGTCGGAAGTATATGATAAGAAGATAAATACATGACCATTTCCACATCACCCCTGCTATCATCCCTCCATCCATATCAGCCCTCGGCTGCTTCTCGGGGTGATATGAAATTAACTCACGGTATTAACATGTAATAATAATATTGACAGATTAGCACATTATTAATAAATTATAGATTTTGTGACTTAATTTGGAACATTATAGATAATAATCTGAAATTCTGGTCACATTTTGCCAACATAAGTGCATCAAATTTCTGTTAGATTAAATTATTAGTTAGATACTAGTGTTCATAATACGATTCTGAAGTGTGATATGGACAATTACCATGTGTTAATTTATTTTATTGAACATATTTTCATATTGACCCATAAAACTAAGTAAACATCCCCACTTTTTATTGAAGTGCTAGCACCAAGCCTGTAAGGTTATCGTTCCTGCATTTGTGTGCTAGGATTATCGATTTTGTCTCTTTCTACAATACTTCTATCGGATTTTGGAACTGTTCGGACACTCTTGTATATTTTTTGTTTTATATTTTATATTTTATTCATACAATGTACCGTATTGCACAGGTGCTTGGGGACAGGACATATGTAGCATCCCAACTTTTTACACCCTACCCTTTTTTTTCAATTAAAAATTTTTTTTTTAATATTTTTATATTTATATTTATATCTATATTATTGCTGTTTTACATATTTCTATGCCATGGAAATGAAAAGAAAACATTTTNGGGTCGTGCACTATGTCTTCAACATTGACCACTATATTGGCATAGTCATTGCTAACACAACATTATTATGTAAATATATCGAATTGACAGCTTGTATGCCTTTAACGCCAAGCAAGCAGTTTTAACTATATTCATGGCAAGAATACGTTTACTCAAGTAAGTAACATGGGTTAGGGTTATGGTGTTTGACGCCACTTTCAACAATATTTCAGCTATATCGTGGCGGTCAGTTTTTTTGGCCGAGGAAACCGGAGAAACCACACCAACTTATCGAAAGTTACCGACTAACTTTATCATATACTGCTGTATTGAGTAAACCTCGCCTATGCGGGATTCGAACTCACAACGTTAGTGGTGATAGCACTGATTGCATAGGTAGTAATATCCCCAATTACCATACGATCACAACAACGACGACCCACGATAATATATATCTTTACTTATGTAAGTAAAATAATAGCATCGAGATGGGCCTATGGGGAATGGAAGTATACACTCCCACTGGAAGAAGGAGATAAAATGAAGACACAAACGCACCACTTTATCCGAACAGTTCTTTTTTTTCAATCATGCTTAAATATACTGGAAACGTCATGGTCGTGATAGTATGATAGTTGGATTTACAACTACCTGTGCAATAAGTGCCTATACCTACTAACGTTGTGAGTTTGAAAAGTTGTGAGTTTTGAACCTTTGCATGTGAAAACTGCCTGCATTAGAATCGCTGACAAGATATTATATAGGTAAATCTAGTGTATATAAATGGATTGGCACAATAAGCTTATTAATGATAAGTGACAATTTATAATACATCGCTGATTATACACTTAATGACTTTTTATAAGGTTGACACGATGATTGATCAACCCAGAAGAAGTGATAATTACCGAGGCCAACGCCAAGGTGATGATCACTTCTTGGGGTGATAAATGTAGTGTCAACCGATATCAAAAGTCAACAATTGTTTTATAAAATGACATGTGCTCTATAAAATAAAAACAATGCACAATTCCGAAACGTTAAACTTACAGGAATTGCGATAGGTTCATAAAAATGCACCGTCCAATAAAATCTTTCGATTTAAAGCGAGCGTTGTCAGGATTTCTCTGATCTCTATTTGGGTACTTGGCAGCTATGATACACTAATTGTCTACCTCTCGCGTAAGATTGTGCGTTGATCAAAATGTTTAACCAAAAAGGGAAATGTATGATTTTGACCAATCAAGAAAGCTGATATCTTTGTTATTTAATAAATCTCATTATCAACCTCATCAGTGGTATACTAGGTTAGCATGGGCGCATAGAGTGCTGGAGATCGTGGGTTCGAGCTTCGGTTGGGTCCATTTGATGTTTCGCTGCTAAGCACGCAACATAAAGGAGTAAGAGCAAAAACTAGTTGGCTCGGGATTAGAATAACGTGTCCGAGTGGAACGACATGTCTACCCTCGGGATGTTAGATAAATAATATCCTGCTCGAAGTCATACTTCCACCTCCTCGTTGGTAAACAGGGGACAACAGGTAATACTTTAATTACCTGGCTGACGGAAGAGGCAATAATTTGTGGAAACGTAATGTTTTGATTTTCGGAAACGTAATATTTTTTTATGGAAACGCAATATTTTTTTTCCCGGAAAAATAATGCCAATTTTCGGAAATGTAAAACGCCGGAGATAGCACTATAATAGTCCAATTAAGGGTGTTGTTCTAGTACAAGGGTAATATCAAAATTACCGAACACCGGGCAATATTCTAAAGGGAAAGTCAAAACTCATCAATCAATAAACAGACAAAATCAGTCAACAACCGGAAAACTGGGAAAACCGCAATGACCCTGACAAAGCAAACATATAATCATCATGTTATTGAATGTAATTTGTTCTCGCCATGATATAGTTTAGATATTGCTCATTTGGCGTTAAATAACAATCATTATGATTAGTATAATGATACACTTTAACCATAGCTTCGGAGATACCAGTGCTATGGGTTCATCTTAATCTCGCGGTATCAATACATAATAATGACTGATTTGATAAGGTGATAAATATATATTTAGACAAATTATAGGACTTTGTTCCTTAATTTTGGAACATTATCGGTATTATTCTGAAAATCTGATCGCATTTTGCCAACATAAGTGTATCATATTTTTTTTAGATGAATAGATTGTTTAATGGTAATGTTCAAATAATAATTCTGGAGTGTGATATTGAACATTACCATGTTATTTTATCGATGATAAGTTTATATGTGTACATAAAGCTAGGGTAACACCGGCGCCTTTTATTGAAGTGCCTGTACCTGAGATGTTGTCTGTTAAGTGTATCGATTTTGCTTTCAAAATGACAAACAAAGGTCCCAAACCCTTCACAGAACCCATTACAAATCGGGGATGAACTCAAGTACTCCGGAAGGGTATGCACTTCCTGCTCCACTAATTGACACTTTCGTTTTACACATGCTAAGAATCCGGTTTCGAGTCATGAAAGAGATAAGGTCTGGAATAGTTCTACAATAAACAGAACATATACGCGGTTATCAGATATGAAGAGTTTGAAGATACCGGAAGGGAAATCAGAATCCGTAATTCGAAGGACAGAAAACATTATGACCAAAGAAAGTGAAAGAGGACAAACAACGACATACAAATACTACACTGAAAACTAAAAATCGAGCAACACAAACTCCACTAAAACTCGGGAGGGGGGGGGGGGTACTCCGGTGCTCCGGAAGGGTAATCAGTTCCTTATCTACTTGTGGCATCCGTCGTATTACTCTTGTTCCAAAACATGGCGATAAGTCATGAATGAGGAAATGACCGAGAAGTGTTACAAGTGGAAGACATATGTGGTCATTTGTGACAGCTATAGCGTAACGGTTAACCAAGTCATGATGGCGACCGTAAAATTTTCGAAGTGATGATTTCTACATAACCACTAGAACCACGTTGGTTCAGTAGCTAGCAATCCACCCTCTACCATGGTAGTCCTGATAGGAGACAAAGGCTCTGAGACATCATATCAAATAAGAGATAGTAAGCCGTATGCAGGCACTGCTGGAATGTTCTCACATATCAATGGAATGTTCACAATGGGAAAGGACTGGGGGCTATAAGGACCTTATATGGCTCCATATTTGAATTTAAACAAATACTTGATCAAAAGTAGATGTGTTCTATTTTATAGACGACATCATACTT
>MJUT01053566.1:574815-598139 GCA_002080005.1 Gigantidas platifrons
TGATGTTAAAACTTGTTTCCAATAAAATCGGTACGTTTTTGACGTCATTGTGACGTCATGAATGTCATTTATCTACTGTATTTCGTTGAATTTTGCCGATATTTCGACGGTTTTTGAAGAAATTAAACACCAAAAAAATATTTTAACAGATTATTCAAATTAATAAAACACAAATACTGTTAAAGTATTTTTTTGGTGCACGACTGCGCAGGTGTTAAATTTCTTAAAAAACGACGGAAAAATGTTTAAATATTACAAGCGCTTCTATGACGTTTCGAGGTTTGAGAAGCACGCTATTTCCTATCTTTACCGTAAAAAACAATGGTATGTTGGCATGTAACCAACTACATGTAGCATAAGATAAATATGCAATAAACACAACTTAATCCTAAATATTTTTTTCGTATGCCCCAATTATTGATTAAATATTTTATTCCGCGATACTGATATAATTATTACTACCGGAATACTGAAATCGTTTTAATACCTATCGCTGCTACTTCTAAAATGAAGTAAAAAAAAGTTGATCCTAAAGGAGTTGTAGATATATATTTGGGCACAATCCAATATATCCTTAAATAATTATCCAATAAATTTATTTAGTTTAGACATGGCGTTAGTTTATCATCCCGCTAATAGAAGGAACGATGTGAAATAAACCGAAACCTTTAATATTTTTTCACGGGAAAATATGTTAATCATGTTTTTCTCTAAATCAATCAACTAGAAACTAGAACTGTTCAACCACAAACAAACCTTCTTGTGCTCGAATTCATAAACATAAATACAAAAATCTGGATTTATTAGATCAAAAGAAAAAGAAATATTCGATTCCCGGATACGACGGAATATTAGTAAAAATACTTACAAATTACTTATGCTTAAAACTTTTAAGATTTTATTTTCTGGAAATTTATTGAAATCAAACGGACTATATCTGTATAGATCGAAGATGCAAAAGTTTTTTGATTAACTAAGATTTCTAACGGCGAGTGAGAGAAATGTTCTTTTAAGATACTGAGAACATTTAATTATCTATGTAGTCCTTTCTCGTTTTCGTGATCTTCATATTGATACATTCATTTAGAGTAGCTCCAGTTATCATTGGATATTGTGGTTTATTAGCCACTTCAGAATGTGTTCCATTCCTTTGAGTTCAAATGACAGTTCATCTACGATGCATGTAATTGTTTATTGAATGGAACTTTTCCTTGCAGGTTTTGTGCTATTCGAACCATAGCATGATTTACATTAGTGTATTTTCTAGTGACCACGTAAAAGATACCTGCCAATAATATTATAGTTTTACTCGGAACCTCTATAGTGCATACTAAACTTAAAGGAGAAAGAATGGAATGCAATATCGGTCAAGATGCAACTCATTCGGAATTTTTCTACTTTTTATGTATATTTATAAAGGAGGACTATTAAGAATATCGGAAAATATTACATTTTTATTTTACAAAGAAATCGATACTATATTATAGATATAGATTATAACATGGTCATTTCCATATCGGTCCCGGTATCATCCCGATACTTCCATATATGGGTCGAGGGATGATGATACCAGGACCTATATGGAAAAGGCTATGTTATAATCTGTTTATCACATATTTAACCATGACTGAAATGAATAAATGAATTTATGTTTATTCATCACCATAACTACAAAATAAATAACGTGTAAAAATTAACAAAATAATTCACCGTATTTATCACATGTATTGAATACAGCTTTTCAATAATTATAAATAAGACTTCAAATTCTTATCATTTGTGTCATACAAAATTATTGTCACATTTCCCTGGATATTTGAGTATGGGAATTGTGTTATTTTGGAGTTGGGCAAAATGGGAGCCAAAACGATAACGGTTTGCTTATTAGAGTTATTATTAGTAACCGTTGACTGGACAGAGTTATTACTGATGAAAATTAGAGTAACTGTTTTATTTTCATAGTTCTCAATAGTCGATACGATAGCGTAAATATCAACATTCGCCATTACTAAGATATCTACGGATGGAAGCTTGGATACATTTCAATGAATTGGGTTCGTAATCCTGTTTGAACTTCGTGCGCGGTGAAAAAAAATATTGCCAGGTGCACGTACATCTCCTCGACTCCAATGTAATCAGGATTACGGTGTTCTCCCACTGTTGATAACCAATCCTTGAATATCCTTATGTTACTCTCAGTTTTTATATCGATATTTTTCATCTCTGTTTTTGTATCGATATTTTTCATCTCTGTTTTATCGGTTTTTTGTATGATGTTTGCTTACGTGTCACAATGACGTCATTGACGCAGGGCACAATAACCGGTTATTTGCCCCGGGCACTGATATGGATAGGGAACGTCTTCGTTTATCACACATGCAAACCGGTCCGGATAACGTACACATATGTGATAAAACTGAAATATTGTTCAATGTGGCTTGAGCACAATAAACCACACCGTAAACCAACAACCACTTTCCATGATATTTCTTATTCCAAGGCTTGTTATCAGTTTATAAAAAAAAATCTAGCAGCTTCGTAGCTACAATCGTTACACGTTAAACATTTTGCTTCACAGCATTTCCCAAAATATTTCCATATGATAAAAAAAATGATATTGGACTTGTCTCAACCCGCACTAATGATATTGGACTTGTCTCAACCCACACATTGACAATATTTTTTATATAAATGTACTGGAGTAAATCATTACATTTTTAATCGTTAAGAAATAAGTACGGTTAAAAAAGTTTGTAAAATATTGAAAATGACAACTATTGTCTAATTAAATCTATCTATTAGATCTTTAAGATAGTTCTGTTTTACACCCCCGTACATGTGATATTGTTGATTATTATTTTAATATCAAACATTACAAGAAAATGGATCGTTTGAAAATATCAGTATTTCCATTTCTAAACGAGGGGGCCCGGGTAGCTCAATGAGTTAGGTCGTTGGATCTAACAACTCGTACAAGCCTATCACCAATACGTCGTGGGTTCGTGCCCGGATTTGAGAATTACAAAAAGGGTGCACTCGACTCGAAACCGCAAGTGATAAAGTTTACCAGTTGCTTGCCCATGGTCGGTGGTTCTCTCCGGGTACTCCGGCTTCCTCCACCACTAAAACTGGTCGCCATGATATAGCTGAAATATTGATGAAAGTGGCGTTAAACACCAAAAATCAAATCAATCAAAACGATGGCATGAAAAACAAAACATACCAATTTAATAGACATAATGTGTTCTACGTCACCAGTTTTCGACGGTCAATGTTAATAAGTTACTGAATTGATATGACCTCAATATTTACATTATCAAGATCATAGCAGATGATGAAATCAAAATTGGTATGCACTAGATTACTTTTCACGTAATTAAAGCTTTCTTAACGTGACGAAAAAATGAATTACGAAAAAAGACACTTTCAACGTGAAATAATAGATGCGGTAGGTAGTTCTTACACTTAAAGATGACATTTTTTGATTATATTTCTTGCGATCATTTTAAGCAATTTCAGCATTATAATATAATCTCTAACAAATGAAGCGATCAAAATAAGGAGCGATATTATCACGTAACACAAACCGTCGAAAACACAACGCCCGTCGAAAATGGGTGACGTTGCGATAATACTATTCGTTCACTTTAAATTCATAATACAGGTTTGGAACATGTTTTTTCTCTCTCCTGAAATCAATACCACATTACATATTAAGTCAATTGCATCCTTTGTTTATTGAGCTTTATTCTTTTTGTGTGTGTATTTCTAAGATATGCATTAGAATACAATGATACGTCGTAAGTTCTGTATTCTGATTCTGAAAAAAAAAATGACGTTCGTTGCTTTTCATTACCTAACTTTGTTGGTCCGCTGTGAGAAAATGGGTGAACATACAATGTATTAACTATTTGTATTTATTTCTGAAAAGCACATATTGGGAATATATTTTGGAAAAAAAATTATCAACATCCGAGGTGGGGCCGATTTTGGCCCTTATAGCCCCCAGTCCAAATTTGATATCGTCTCTTTTATTAAAAGAAAGTTCATTCATGACTTATCACCGGGTTTGTAACTATAGTAATACGACGGGCGCCACTAGTGGAGGGTACCTATAAAGTGCGAAACGAAATAGAAACGAAACGAAACGACATAAACGAAAACGAAACGAAACGAAATCAACTAAAACGAAACGAAACGAAACGAAACGAAATCAACGAAATGAAAACGAAATGAAACGAAACCAACGAAAGCAAAACGAAATCAACTAAAACAAAACGAAAGTTTCGTTTCGTTTTCGTTGATTTCGTTTCGTTTCGTTTCTATTTCGTTTCGCACTTTATAGGTGCCCACTAGTGGAGCAGGAACTGCTTATCATTCCGGAACAACATGAGTTCAGTCCCGGTCTTTAATGACGTTCGCGTTACTCGATCTTCAGCTTTATGTGTAATATTTTGCAGATATTTTTTTTTAGTTTTTCTTATGGCCATTGTGGTATCTGTCCTTCGATTTGTGGATTCATACTACCCCTTTGGTATCTTCAAACTCTTCTTAGGAATATAGAGTGGATGCAGTGGACATAGCGATATACACTATACAATTATATCCTTTTGGTCTGGTCAATGGTAAAATTTATTGACAAATGAAAGTATTTTTACAGAGGACCGAAATTCGCTATTACAAACATACTGCCTTTAGTTGAGGATGTTACGGTAGATAACCACAAGAAGAAAAAATATCACCCGAGATGAAGTCGAGGGTGATATTTTTTCTGAGTGTGGTAATCTACCGTAACACCCTCAACCAAAGGCAGTATGTTTTATATTATACTGAATGCCCTTCGGATGGTGGTATTGTGGGATGTGGTAGATCACTGCAATACCACCCTCTGCTTTGGTGGGCGGGGTTAAGAAAAGTTAGAGAAAAATACCACATCTACATCTACCAATGAAATTGCCGAATTATCAAAGACGTATAATATAAATATTTATCACATAGTAAATTAAGTATATCATTTTATTATTTAGCAAAGGAATTTAATTTCTATTAAAGTGCTGATATAAAATAGATATTAATTACTTCCGGGTTTTATTACATGCTTGTCCATCAATTGTATTACATGGTTGAGTTTAGTAATACAATTTACATAATCAGCAATGCTTGTCCAATTTTAAGAGAAACAGAAGAACAGCAGCTCTTAATATTAAAATTGAAGTAAAAATTAACAGAGTGCAGCAATATCGTTCTCAACGCCTTACCGCCTGACATTTTGTGTGGTTTCCTTCCATAATCATTCTTTTTCATTTTCAATAAAATCACAACTTCTTTTTACCTTGGAGATCGTCAAATGCACATTTTTCACACATTGTCAAGGAAAACGATGGTATATTGCAATGCATATGCCCAGCAATGGGCGCAGTCTCTCGGCACTTCTCTAGAGAGACAGCATAATACAATTAAGTAACAGATCATTGCCTAGTATAGAACATTATAAGATCGGTACAAAATATATATGAACTTTCGACCCCCAGCATTCTCGATCAAGCAAACAGTTTTAAGGCTCCTTCTGATATTTTTTATACAGATCGACTTGTATAAATGAAAAGCAAATTAAATAACTTAATTAATGCGCATTCTATTTAATATTACATTACAATCATTTGTTTGAGGGTAAATATTCTCTATGACAACAACAAAACAATAAGTAAAAAAGCAAAAGTGTGACTGTCAGAATGTTTGTGCACCAAATGTTGTATGTAATGTCACGATCTGGTCCAAAATTTCATAATATGTCTAGAACATATTTAGCTGAATATTCTGTTGAGAAAAATAAAAAGGAAACAAATACTGCAAAGACACAATTGAAGAGCTTTTTTAAGCTTCCTGGTCCAAAGTTATTCCAGTCATGAATTAGAATACTATCTTCGAAATAAGTTGCTGGTGTTGAATTTTGATATATATCAACTGAATTGTTACATATTAAACATTTAACTACACAAGTCACAGACATTTAAAATGTTTGTCTCCGTCACTTTGGAGACATGAATATATTAATTAACAGTCACTTACAATGTGTATCTCATTGTTCCTTATTATTTTACATACGAACATTTACACTTTGAAGACTGCCGACAAAATGCCACCAACATTGGTAACGATGGATACCATCTCCTACCAATCTTACAAAACAGCATTGGTACATTCTCCCACGATTTCTTGTCCAAACTCGGCGGTGGTAAAGTTGTTGTAGTCTTTGCGAATACTCCTCCAAAGAAAGCTGCAGAAAGCACAACAAGTATTCCCACATTCATTTCGATTATGTAAATTTATTTGTTCGCTTCAGCACTGTCAGTTATATTAAATTGGAAATGTAAACAATATACTAGTATTTATATATAGATGTAATATACTTTATAATCCATTATCATGATTTCAGAAATTAAAGGTGATAATTCCTTAATCAATATGTGGTATCATATGATAATTATCATGTAACATTGTACTGATCTAATAACTCAATTACACTAAATGCTTGTTGTCAAGCTGCAGAAAAGTTTCACGATCAGGTAACATTGTACTGGCATAATAATGCAATCACACCAAATGCTTTTTGTCAAGCTGCAAAAAAGTTCACGATCAGGCAACATTGTACTGACTTAATAACACAATTACAATAAATGCTTTTTGTCAAGCTGCAGAAAATTTTCACGATCAGGTAACATTGTACTGACATAATAACACAATTACACTAAATTCTTTTTATCAAGCTGCAGAACAGTCTCACGATACCAACTGGGGAATTTATCACTACTGACGTTGTGAGTTCGAATTCCGTCCAGGCTAGGGTACTCGATACAAAATTATGCGCTACAGGTCAGTGGTTTTCGCCAGGTACGCCGATTTCCTCCACCAATAAAACTGACCGCCACGATATTACTCATATATTGTTGAAAGTGGCGTTAACCACCATAGCCATAGACATAACACCGAAAGGGGGTAATCAAAAGCCTCAAGTCAAAGGACAGACAATACAATGACCAATAGAACCATGACACACAATGAACTACACGAAATGTTTGGAGATACCAAAGGGATAATCATAAGTTGTAAATCGAAGGACAGACAATACAATGACAAAACGATTAGGGACAAAGAATGAACTACAAAAGAAAAATTTGAAGATGCCAACGGGGTAATCAGAAACCGTAATTCGACAAACAGGCAATACAGTGATCATAAGAAAAAGGGCAAACGATGAACTGTAAGAAATGCTTAAAGATACCAAAGTGGTAATCAGATGTCGTAAGTCGAAGGAATCAGACAATACAATGCCCAAAAAGAAAAGGAACGAGCAATGGACTACAAGAATTGTTTGAAAATACCAAAGGGGTAATCATAAGCGATAAATCAAAGGACAGAAAATACAATGACCAATAGAAAACAAACAAAAGTACAAGAAATGATTTACAAAATACTAACACAGAAAATAAAAGATTGATCAACACGAACCCCTCATATAGACTTTCTCCCAGTATTAGTACGTGATATATTATATCAATGTCTTCATGTTTCCAGATTTACTTTAATCATGCTATGCAAGTGTTCTATTTATAGCATAGACATATCATATATATGCATGAATCTATTTTCGCATTCTGACACAATATCATCAGTGTTATTCTAAGCCAAAGTGCTAAAATTGTGAAAAGCATGTCCAACACATTAAGCAACATGAACCCCAGTAAATACTTCTACCTACGATTGTTACATTACCAATGTCCATATAAGAAAACAATATCGTAGACATCTAATAAAAGTTAGAGAATACCGAAGGGAAAATAAAAAATGGCCAATCCAGAGAAACTGGCAAATAAACGTTAGAGAATACCGAAGGGAAAATCAGAAATGTCCTATCCAGAGAAACTGGCAAATAAACGTTAGAGAATACCGAAGGGACGATCAAAAATGGTCAATCCAGAGAAACTTGCAACATAGGGAACGCGAGACTAAGAAAAACACAACAAAAACACAATACAGTATCTGTGTTAAACACAAACAAGTATAAATATAAGACACGTGCCCTTCTACAGACAACTGGAAGCAAAGACGATCTCATTAAATGTAAATACACGTTAGAGAACACCGAAGGGGCAATCAAAAATGGACAATCCAGATAAACTGGCAACATAGGGTACACAAGACACAGGTCAAATAAATGTTGGAGAATACCAAAGGGGCAATCAAAAATGGACAATCCAGATAAACTGGCAACATAGGGTACACAATACGAAGACAATAAACGTTAGAGAACACCGAAGGGGCTATCAAAAATGGACAATCCAGACAAACTGGCAAATAAACGTTAGAGAATACCGAAGGGACAATCAAAAATGGCCAATCCAGAGAAACTGGTAACATAGGGAACACAAGACACAGGATGAAAATAAACGTTAGAGAATACCGAAGGGGCAATCAAAAATGGACGATCCAGATAAACTGGCAACATAGGGTACACAATTCGAAGACAATAAACGTTAGAGAATACCGAGGGGGCTATCAAAAATGGACAATCCAGAGAAACTGGCAAATAAACGTTAGAGAATACAGAAGGGACAATCAAAAATGGTCAATCCAGAGAAACTGGTAACATAGGGTACACAATACGAAGACAATAAACGTTAGAGAACACCGAAGGGGCAATCAAAAATGGACAATCCAGATAAACTGGCAAATAAATGTTAGAGAATACCAAAGGGGCAATCAAAAATGGACAATCCAGATAAACTGGGAACATAGGGTACACAATACGAAGACAATAAACGTTAGAGAACACCGAAGGGGCAATCAAAAATGGACAATCCAGAGAAACTGGCAAATAAACGTTAGAGAATACCGAAGGGACAATCAAAAATAGACAATCCAGAGAAACTGGCAAATAAACGTTAAAGAATACCGAAGGGACAATCAAAAATGGACAATCCAGAGAAACTGGTAACATAGGGAACACAAGACACAGGATGAAAATAAACGTTAGAGAATACCGAAGGGGCAATCAAAAATGGACAATCCAGAGAAACTGACAACATAGGGTACACAATTTAGTATGTACGTCGTGTTTCTGGAATAATCATCAGGTGCGCTCTGTCGAAAGTTAGAATAGGCAATAATGTAAAAGTTTCAAGGAAGTAAATAAGGGTAATAACAAAATTACCGAACACCGAGTAATCTCCCAAAGGGAAAGGCAAAACTCCTAAATCAAAAAACAAACAAAATCAGTCCACAACCGGAAAACTGGGAAAACCGCAATGGCCCTGACTTGGTACAGGCATTTCTAAAGAAATGGTGGGTTGAATCATATTTTACGGCGCCAAACCTCCCGCTTCCATGATGGTTAAATGGTTCCGGTTGTCACTATAACAGCATTTTTAACAATACTGGGACAAAATAGGTATAATAGTAGTCAACGCAGTAATACTAAAGACCCATAAAGGATAGCCAAAAATAAGATTAGGGTGCTTGTGTTTAACGCCATTATTAACTATATTTCAGTTATATCGTGGCGGTCAGTTTTACTGGTGGAGGAAACCGGAGGAAACCACCGACCTTCCGCATGTCACTGACAATTTTATCACATAATGTTGTATCGAGTACACATCGCCATTGGCGGAATTCGAACTCACAATGTTAGTGGTGGTAGGTACTGATCGCATAGGTAGTTGTAAATCCAGCTACCATACGATCACAATCACGACGGCCCTCCAAAATTAGGATGAAAGCAAAAGAAGTAAAGTAAGTAAAATAAAAAAGCGAATCCCAATTGTTCACGTGTTGAGTAAGGATACATCGATTGTATGTTATTTGCATATTATTTGTTGGACAATATTATAAATGGAAAGCCTCCTGTTGACTATATCAAGACACGCCTTTTTTATTGTGATTGATTGGTGTTTAACGCCAACATTAGCAGTATAACAACTATATCGTGGCGTGAACAATTTCCACATCTACCAGAAAAATGTGACGTCTATCTTTAACTCCTGAAGTATTATTTTCCCATTATATTTTGCAAATATATGACAACCTATTCAATAAGGAATGTCAATAAGTTGGGTGCTTCACTGGATAAGTTTTGTGATTTCATGCAATGTTATGATCTCATTTCCTTGTCTATTTAGGATCATCGTTGGTGATCTTGTCTTAAAGAGCAATGGGATAACCAGTGACCTAGAACTGTAACCAAGGGGTCCTCATGGTCGTGGTCGCATGGTAGTTGGATTTACAACTACCTGTGCAATCAGTGCCAATCACCACTAAAGTTGTGAGTTCGAATCTCGTTCATGGGGACGTGTACTCGATACATCATTGTGTGATACAGTTTGTCAGTGACTTGTGGCATCTCGGCGATTTTCTCCGGGTACTCTGGTTTCCTCCACCAATAAAGCGGACCTCCACGATATAACTGAAATATTGCTTATGTTGTCATTGCAAGTCTGTCACATCGGTAATGCAAGAAAAAACTACCAAAGATACCAAAGAATTAACCAAAAGCCATAATTCGAAGAAGGACAGACACTAAACACCACACATAAAACTAAATATTGAGCAACGTGAACACCATTAAAACCATCATATAATATTGAGGTGAATGTGCCAACCCAACAATGTGAGTGGTCATGTTTATGTGTGTTAAGGAGGGGGGTTGCCTCTGTTTCTACGATTTCCGGCTGAATTTTGGAGCCATTCTGTATATTGTATATCTTGTTTTTCATTTTATACGTTTTTATGGAGAAAAGAGCAGTATCCGGAGAAAGGACATAATGTAAATTTGCTAATAAACTATATAGCATAAGGCGCCATTGAGAATACTTTAAAACTAAGGTACTCATCCCTCAGGCTTAAGTGACCATAACTGATTTTGTCTACTCTGTTTAGGCCCTTTGGTTTTCTTGCTCCCAAAGATTTTAAGATAATTTGGCTTTCAAGTATTTTGGCTTTGGGCGTGCCCGATGGATGAGGGTTATCCCAGAGACCAAACTTGATATCTAAGGTTTTTATTAACATGGTTTAAAAGAGATGTTAGTAAAATACAAAGGCTAGTATTAGTTTATTTATAGAAAGAAAATACAAAATAAAAGATAGAGTATATAACAAAAAATAATAACAATCATTGCAAGTATTTTGCATGTAGGTCAGGGGAGGTAATAAAAACGAGATGCTTAACTATCATGATAGTCATTTGAAATAAAAATCATTTTAACTTTTGACACTTTGGCAAAAATATAACAATCAGCTTTATGGTTGTGAATAAGAAAGTCAATACTAGAATAATTAACATGAAGATCGAATTTCCCGCCGTTTTTTCAAGATCGAAATTCTCACTCATTGCTCCCGCAATAGTAACTAATGCTACGGTGTACGGGAACAATGTTACGAACGGGAATATTGATTTCCGTATTATGAATATATCGACCACAAACCAAATAATAACTAAAGAACTTAAAATAATGAGCGAAATTGTACTGCTCCACATCACCGTGACAACACCACGATACGTAAGCACTATGGAGAGATTGACTAATGTAAATACGATGACTACGCTTGCGTATAGAATCAACGAAGCTTGAACCAAATTTTGAATAATTAAGATTTCTGTTGTCATGTTCATGTTTCTAAGTTTTTCTTCATTTTTGTTCAAATAAATGACCGATAGTGCTAGAGCAATGGATAATGTGATCGATAAAAGAACATACAACAAAAGTGCTGCGATAAAGACTTCTCTGTCCCACGCAAATAACCACGTGATTTGAATAAGATTACTTGTAATGAAAGCAAGATAAACCCAAGGCGGAGTAATGTTCAATTGATAAATGAAAACACCGTTTTTGTCTTTTCTAAATATAGTAGAAACTCCATACAGTAGCCTCGCAGTCTGATAAGCCAAGTTAACTACTCCAAGCCATGCTAACCAAGCATCGTGTGTAATTTCCAACGGAAAATTGTCCAACACATCATACGTAGACTGAATGAAAATACCTGTAAAATATTGTCATAGGTAGATATAAAATTTGGGTCTTATGTATTTAACGCCACTTTCAACAATATTTCATTTATATCGTGGCGGTCAGTTTTATTGGTGGAGGAAACCAGAGTACCTGGAGAAAACCATCGACATGTCGCAAGTCACTGACAAACTTTATCACATAATGTTTTATCGAGTGCACCTCGCAATGAACGGGGTCGAACGCACAAATTTTGTGGTGATAGGCACTGATTACACATGTAGTTTTAAATCCAACTACCATAGGTCACGACCCCGTCGACCCTCATAGGTAGCTTTAAGGATACTGAATAAAAATACCTGAACATATTGGCCTTGATATTAATGTAACATGAATGCCTTCTTTTCCTTTGATATTTTTATGGTTTTTATACCACAATGTAAATAACAGGTAAGAACAAGTATTATATATATCATGGATCTTACGAATTAACTTATTTAAACCAACGATAACATATAGATCTTTATATTAGACCATGACTTAAGCTCCTCCCACTTCCATAGCAACTTAACTATTATTCTCATGTGATGTCAAAATCATGGAATAACATTAAGATCTTTATGTTAGACCATGGTTTGTAAAAGTTCACTATATTTAAGTTGATTACTGCATAAAAACATCAAACGAAAAATGCGTATTTATGCTACAATGTAATAATATACGTAGATACGAGATATTGCACACTTTAAATCTGGACTGTAGTTTCATTACTCTTAGAGATGTGATATTGCATGGCTTAATGTTACAAATCATTTATTATAGCACAGGTTTCGAGTTAAACGGTTAAATACGGAAAATCGTGGTATAAATTAAGAAATAATCCATGGCAGCCATTGTGTTATATTCATTTAACCATGGGCTGGGCCTTTATAATCGTTAATTTAACCCCTCGCTGTCGCTCGGGATTAAATTCGATTATAAAGGCCCAGCCCATGGTTAAATGAATATAACACAATGGCTGCCATGGATTATTTCGATTCTAATAGGACAAATACGGTAATTGTTATGACCTTAGGACACCTTAGAATCCGCCATACAACGGCTGTTCCGTTTAGCCCCCTTCACATATGATGACGGAATCGGCGCAATGTGAGCACATATATTAAATCAAACTCTATATTGTGTGAGTAATAATATTATAAGATTTTTTTCATTTGTTTTTAAAATTCATTGAATTTACCTTTGGGGATTCCCAGTACGCACACATACATTCCATTGATGTGTGTCACGCATGAATAACAACCTAACCTTCATGTATTGTTTACAGTACTTTTTCCTTCATCGATAACTAGACGGTGATGTAATTAAGTTACTGATACTTTCCAATTTGATGGTATTTTGCATTTAGCTACTTAAACAAGTAAAATACTCAAAAAATCGAGAAAAAAATCAGTAACCAGCTTGTGTCAATATCACCAGCGTCCCTTGTAAACTACGTCACAGGATGACGATAAATTACAAAAGTCAAAGTCGATAGATGGTTGTCTTAAGTATTTTTTCCGGATTTTTTTTTGTATGTGTAGTTGTTGTGTATGACCTCACGGAAACGACCTTGTAGGATTTTATACATAAACTTTTTAAATTATGTTGGGTTTTTTTAAGGACTTTAAAAATACGTTATATGCCGGTGTTTTGTTTGTTTACACTCGGTCGTCACTGTAATTTCACAGCGGGATGGTACACGGAATAGCCGAATTGACAACACTACTGCGTTTGCGCTAAAAATGTTGTTGTTGAGTATTATATGAACTGACGATAACACGGCGTCATATTAGAATATAACTTATATATGTGTCAGACGGCTTTAAATCCAGGTTTGAAATACAGATTAATACATGGGCATTTCCATATTGGCCTGTTTATAATCCCGAGACACCCATATTGGCCTGAGACGAAGTCGAGGGCCAATATGGGTCGAGGGATGATAACCAGGCCAATATGGAAATGCCCATATATTAAACTATTTATTATTACTTCCGACATCTGCAGACGTAAACACCGGAAGTTGTTTATTTTGTCTGAAACGCACGAGGTGCACCTAATAACCGGTTATTTTCCCGGGGTGTGAAAATATGGACAGTTTACTTCCGGTCATATTGGTCATACAAAAATGCCTTTATTTTAACTATGTATGTAATAAATATGATTACAGAGATATACTTAAATCAGTACTTTTCTAAATAAAAACACAAAAGTATTTCAGGTTTATTTTAAAATCGACATCCCGCCAAGACGAGGTGTACTCTATACAACATTATGTGATAAAGTTTGTCAGTGGCTTGCGACAGGTCGGTAGTTTCCTACACCAATAAAACTGACCGCCACGATATAACTGAACTATTGTTGAAAGTGACGTTAAACACCATAACCCTAATCTCTATTTTACCGTCTGTGTTAATCTTATCTTCTTATTAAGTACGGCGTTCAAATCTCAAAATATGCTTTATTAACTAAGCCTGAGAGATAAGGGGAAAATTAATAAAGGTAAATATGTAAGATTAATTCACTTTACTAATTTGTATTCTGACGATATTTAGTAGCATTTTAGAGTAGAAAAATACCATGACAACAAGGGAGACAACAAGTGGTATATCTCTTAAGAAAGCATTTTTATCTTATTATGAAAAGAAAGTTTCAACAATTCCACCAATGTCAACAAAAAAGCGTGTTGGTCTAGTACAAAGCTTACCTCATCATCGTCTCATTGAAAATATTAACTTGGTTTCGCCATGATATATCTGAAAAATTGCTGATTTGACGTTATCACTCACTCACTCACTCACTCACTCATGCTTAGTTACGGAGATAAATGCACCCACAATTTAAAATGAAGGGGGCGTCGTGATTGTGATCGTATGCTAGTTGGATTTACAACTACATGTGCAATCAGTGCTTATCACCACTAAAGTTGTGAGTTCGAACCCCGTTCATGGCGAGATATACTCGATACAACATTATGTGATAAAGTTTGTCGGTGACTTCGACAGGTCGGTGGATTTCTCCAGGTACTCCTGTTTCCTCCAACAATAAAACTGACTTCCATGATATAACTGAAATATTGTTGAAATGTCTTAAAGCACTATGAACCTAATTCCAAACCACTAAGCTTTTGTGAGTTTGCTTTAGATTTTTTTTCGTCTATTGAAAGGCGTATTCGATTCTTCAGTGTAATAAAATGTTAAAAGCTAAAAGGTAAAATTCATTTAGGAATCGATACCAACTATATGCAAGTGTAGTCTAAAATGTGTGTATATAAAAATATCAAATAAAACAAGTACTTCAAGGCTAAAATGCACTTGTAAGTTGATATACTTCTAAGGATGATACATCAAAACGTTTCCTATTATTTTCAATGGGGTGCTTTAAGTGTATATATAACACTTAAATTAAATGAATGATAGGAGGAAGAATGGCATAAATTGAATTAATGTTTATGATATCAAACTATACATGATTACTTCCTTTACAGATGTGGTTTTACTGCAGCTTTGAATGTGTCGTGGTTATTTATTGATTTTATGCTATTTGGAGGTGCATTCCAAGTCTTTTAAACATAATGGACGCTTGTTGCTGTACATCTTATTTGCGTGTCATAATCGTAATTGCTGTACTCTATTGTCAGTGATTAGAAAACTAACACGTAATAGAGCTGGTTAAAGAATAATAATAGATCCTTGACATCACTTTTTTGTTGTTGTTTTTGTTTGTTTTTGTTTTTTTTATACAATCCAGTTTTGTTCTGGTCAATCTTATGTTTGTTTGTTTGTTTTTTGTTTTTTGTTTGAAGTTTTGATACTCCGGCATATCACGAGGAACAAGAATATGAAACCATTGAGGAAATGTCAAACTGCAAAAATATGGAATAAAAAGTGTATATTATTTGTTACCTACCATTGTTTCCTACCCAAGCAAGTGCGATAAATACAGTTATAGTGATAAATATTATCAATGTAGACAGTATCACCACTATTCTCCAAACGTTGTGTTTATACATATTGTCGTCTACGTCATCAGCAGGTTATCCTGGAAATAAAAAAAAAGCAGTCATACATTAATTGGTTAATCGATGTCATAAATCACAACAGATATGTCCACTTGTCGAAAGGAATTCCCGGTCCTTTCCTGATTCATGACTTATCACGTGGTTTGTAACAAGAGTAACACGACGGGTGCCACTAGTGGAGCAGGAACTACTTACCTTCCCGGTTCACATGAGTTCACCCCCGGTTTTAGTAAGTTTCGTGTTGCTCGATCTTTAGTTTTCTGTGTAGTGTTTTGTTAATTAGTTGTTAAGTCGGTGCCATACACTTAACTTTTTTCTTATTTCCAACTCATAAAAGGCAATTCCTTGTATAGTGAAACCTGCTTAAAGCGAACCATGTATAAAACGGAATCCTATATAAATCGAACTTTAAAGAAAGTCTCAATGTAGGAAATTATTGTCTAAATCGAACAGTTGCCTATTCCTGACACATAAGTTGGTTCCATGGAGGTTCGGTTTAGACAGGTTTTCCTGTATAACTCAAAGTAAGCATTTTGTTCGTTCATAGATTTAAGCTTAATTTATCCCGTTAACTCGAATAGTTGGACAATCGAAGTGAAAATATCGGTCTGTTCGAATTTGGATGTGTCGAGGTTTGACCGTATATATTTCAAAGCTGATTTGAGATAAAATGATTAACATAAATATACCACACGTCAGAACAGAACAGTTCTAAAATCTAATAAGAGGAATCGTAGAAGGAGGCGGAAACGATTTCCCAAACACACATATATTATTTAAATCATAAAATAACAATAACTCGATACAACAATATGTGATAAAGTTTGTAAGAGTTTTGTGGCAGGTCTGTTGTTTTCTTCGGATACTCCGGTTTCCTCCTCCAATAGAACTGACAGCCACGATATAACTGGAATATTGTTGAAAGTGGCGCTAAACACCATAACCCCATAGCCAGTAAAATATACACGATTATAAGTTTACCTGTTTCTATATAACTTACTGTAACCATGTGTTGTTCGTTGTTCTTTTCATCAATTTGTCCTGTTAATAGAATCGCATTATTGTAAAATGGTATGACGCTATGGTGACAGTACCAGACCATAATTTTCAATTATTTAAATTAATGTAATAAATGCAAGGAATACATAACACACGTGACAACGTTAAAGGGTTAACGGACTGGAACATTGTAAACTGAAGGATGGTAATACCAGTGTGAGAGAAAAACACTTAATTCGAATGGCAATACAAGTGAGAAGCAATGTACAAGGGAATTTTGATTTAATTGATTAATTGTATCTATGTACTATTTATTTATGTATACTGATATCTTTGACAAGTTACTTCTTACTGAATAATATTTTTGAACATGTATAGAATTGTGTTCGCACACGTTATTGAAAAATTACAAAAATAAAAAAAAAACAAAAAAAAACAACAACAAAAAACCATTAAAAGTAGTGGCACCCGTCGTGTTATTCATGTTAAAAAACCGGTATTAAGTCACGCATGGGCAACAGCGTATTAGAGGTGGTCGTTTGTGTTTCGGTACAAGCTACATTTTCAGACTGGCCCATTACGTCTTCTTTCCCTGGGAGAATCAATAGAAGTCCGAGCATAGGTCCATGACAGTGATTCAATTTTACCAAGCTTGTTTGTTCACATCATGAGTTTGTAGATGGGTCCAATTTCCAAGAACGTGGATTTAGATTTAGATTAGATTACAACGCTGCATAAAAACTATAAACAATTATGATCCATTAAAAAAAACAAACAAAACAAAACAAAACAAAACAAAACAATAAAACAAACAAACAAAACAAACGGAAACTCATCAATCAGAATTCTAATATTTTATATTTACTAATATATTTACCATTGTGGTCATCGTGGTCATGATGGTATGGTAATTGGCTTTACAATTATGTATGCAATGAGTGCCTATCACTACTGACGCTGTTTTCTCCGGGAATCTCCACCAATAAAACTGACGGCCACGTTTTAATTGAAATATTGTTGAACCATAACTCTCTGTTCACACATAACTAGGCTGCTGCGACTTCAACGCCTCCTTTGAAATTCTAGTTTACAATTGTTAGTATATGGCAAGTGTGGTGAGCATTTACGGTACCTTCGCTTTTCAGAGAGGAGGTAGAGTTTTTGAGAATGAGAATGGCGTATGTCGTCAACAGTCACAGCAAGACATGACAATTATATTTCTCAGCCGTATGTCGGTGTTGCATTGTTATATATGTAAATATTTCATTAGTATTCAAATACAGTTGATTATTATAAACTTTATTGACTTTTTACACAAATACACAACCTTACTCTATAAACAGTACAAATACACCTTTGGAAATAATCCATAGGCAATTTAAGGACTATCGTTGGCTGATATTACCATTAAATAATAATCACCTGTGAAGCATGTTACAGGGGTTTGTTTATCTTTTACCTTTAATCAAAATACCTATTTTATCCCTATTGAACTGTTGAACTGTTGAAACTACCGCAAATAAGTTTTACATTTGACCGTCAATAGGTAATTCATATATGGAGCATGAACTGCTTACTTTTGCGGAGCATCCGAGTCCACCCCCGGATATAAGTGAGATTCATGTTGCTCAACCTTTTGTTTTATACGTATTGTTTTGTATATCATTGTTTGTCCTTTTGTCCGTTTTCTTTTGGCCATTGTATTGTATGTCCTTCCCTACGGGCCCGGATGGCTCAATGAGTTAGGTCGCTGGAATTAACAACTCATACAAGCCTATCACCAATACGGCGTGGGTTCGCGCCCGGCTTTGTAAATTACAAAAAAAGGGTGCACTCGACTCGCAACCGCAAGTGATAAAGTTTACCAGTTGTTTGCCCATGGACGGTGGTTCTCTCCGGGTACTCCGGCTTCCTCCACAACTAAAACTGGTCGCCATGATATAGCTGAAATATTGTTGAAAGTGGCGTTAAACGCCAAGAATAAAAAAAATCATGTTTGTCCTTCCCAGATTTACGTTTTCGTATTTTCCCTTTGATGTCTTAAAACGTTTCTTGTTCAAAAACCATAATTAATCAATATTCTTCACAAAAATAAATACGTATAAAATAAACACTTCGAGTTGTTTCTCTTCTTGTTGATTATTTATGTGTTTCAATAAAAATGTGTTTTAGAATATTAATGTTTAGCTTAAGTAATATTTTACTCATAAGATTGAAAATAAATGAATAGCATATATTTAAATATATCAACAATATCTTTTTTATTTCAGTTGCTTGATAGGGAAATCGGGCCATAGTTCACCATTGCTTTCCTTCTATAAATATCATAATTTAGCCATTATATTTGCAGTTTTATGCTAAGCACTCATGTGGATGCATTAGCAGATGAGTGTGACGATGCGTTAATTAAAACTGCCTCCCTTCCTGAGTTAATCCCGGTTTTCGTGGGGTTCGTATTGTTCAAACTTTAGTTTTCTGAGTAGTTTTTGTAGATCGTTGATTGTCATATTGTCGTTGGTCGTTGTATTGTCAATTTACGGCTTCCGATTACCCATTTGGTATCTTCAAACTAACAGACGACTTACCTACGTGCCTACTTAGTCCTTGTTGCGCCCGGAGGCACATAGGGCAAGGACTAGAGCTTTCCACTCTCCTCTATCCTGAACTTTCATCTCTATTTCTCCCCAGGTTGAGTCCATTTCCTTTAGCTCTGTCTCCACAGTTCGCCTCCAAGTTGTCTTTGGGCGGCCCCTCTTTCTTTTCTCTTCTGGGGTCCATCTTAAAAATACTCTCGTAATGTCTTTCATTGGTTTTCTTAAGACGTGACCAATCCATCGCCAGCGGTATTTCTTCATTATTGTTCTCATGTCTGTTGATTTTGCCCTCACATGTAGATTTTCATTAGTTATTTTTGTAGGCCAAAATATCCTCAAGATCTTTCTGAGGCATCAGTTATGAACACTTGAGAGTTTGTTCATGTCTTTCTCAGTCATCCTACAACACTCGGCTCCATATAGCAAAACTGATATTACACAGCTGTTATATAATTTAATCTTAGTGATTAAGACGACTTACAACAGCCCTAAATAAGAAACTACCAGTTGTGACTGGACGTTGGATTCCCGTTTCAAAGGAAAATTTCCGACCCCATCCTTCAACTTCTTTTTTTCTTTTCTCCCAACCCCATTCATGGCAAGGTGTACTCGATACAACATTATGTGATAAAGTTTTTTGTCAGTGACTTACGACATGTCGGTGGTTTTCTCCGGGTACTCAGGTTTTCCTCCACCAATAAAACTGACCGCCATGATATAACTGAAATATTGTTAAACACCATACACCAAACCTTTCTCTTAGGCAAAAGACATCTTTTATCTTAATCATTTTTCATTTGTGAATTTGTTCTTGTAATGATTATAGCTAAAATACCACTCACTTGACGTTAAACAACAATCAATCAACTCATTGAATGAGTGAGCGAGTGATTGTTGCTTAAGGTGGTACCTAACACTACAGGGAAATAACTCTTTAAAATCAGTTGAACGTTTTGATCATATGATGTTTGTATGCAGATTTCAAGTATCTCGGTGATCAAAACCACAGAGCGAAAAACTGTTATGTGGCTAGTGAATTTATAGCTCTGAGTCTGTTGATTGGAATTTGCTAAAATTTTGATATTTATTACAGTGGATATATTCAAACACACTGCTAAAAAAATAAGCAAATTAAACGAGCAGATCAAATTTCACCTGAAGTGTATGGTACCACCTTAAAGCCAAATAAACAATTTTCAACTATTCCATGAATAAGTTACATTGAAGGAGATGATGATGATATGCTTGACCAACCACGCTTAGTAGGATCTTTATAGTGCTAGGTAACTGGAATGACACTCCGCGGGAAGGTATGTCGTTCCCTCGAGCGCATTATCATGATTCCGTGCCTACCAGTCTGTTCTATTTCCTTACAGTAACGTGCTTAGTGGAACAGCAGTTAATACAAGCTTTATTGGCTTTGCTTTGACCCAATCGAACCCACAATCTACCACACTCGAGGCGAACTTGCTAACAATAACACCAGCCATGTGGTTTCAATCAATCGAAGGTCCTGGAAACTGCAAATTGATATTATATGAATTGTTGTATCATAGATAATTAAATGACAATAAAGGTTAGAGAAAATCGTAGATACAAACAAAGTTGGATACTCCAGAGACACAGACAACAGCGAGCACAAGACGAAGAACAAAGACATAGAAAAAAGGAAAGACACGACACAGAACTCTAACATCATGAGTAATCGTAGAGACAAACAAAGTTGGATACTCCAGAGACACAGACAACAGTAAGCACAAGACGAAGAACAAAGACATAGAAAAAAGGAAAGACACGACACAGAACTCTAACATCATGAGTAATCGTAGAGACAAACAAAGTTGGGTACTCCAGAGACACAGACAACAGCGAGCACAATACGATGAACAAAGACAAAGAAAAAAGAAAAGACACGGCACGGAAAACTAATATGATGAGTAACACAGTCCGTATCATGAAACCGGGTGTGAACCCAGGTGCTCCCAAATAATAATGAGTTCATGTTTTTATAAGACATCCTCCGTGTTGCTGATACAATAAATACTGGTAAAAGTATTTTAGGTGATAGAGGAAAGATAAAATCTATGTGCAAGGAGAAAAGATCCATCGCCCTTTGAAAAATTGATATTTCGTTTATGATGACGGTAGAATTGTTCTAATGATGACTTCAAACTAGAAGCAACACAGCCTTCTTTTGGGTAGCTTTTGTGTTAGCAGCTTAGCTCAGTCCAGAAACTCACGGTGCTGTGCACAACGAATAATGTATGATTTGCGAAATGTAAACATCATACACTGGTGCTGCTGGGGAATTTCTATTTGATGAATAGGAAGTAGATAATTGGAAAAGTGAAGTCATCACATTATTTGTCTTGAAGTTGTTAATCCCCCTTTTCCGTTGTCGATTTTAATGTGACTATCAAGGAGCAGATTTTGATGTATCAGTAGTGTATCATATACTTCAAGCTGATTTCGATAGATGAGATGGAGATAACCGCAGAATCGTGAATTGTTTAGTGACAGAACATCATATATATCAAGGAAACTTGAATTAATGGTTTGGGTTTGTTTGTTTTCTTAACGTTTTAGAAACCATTGAAGGACGTCTGCCTGATAAGGGCGTAGAAACGAATCAACAAGCAGCGAAGCACTACTTATACCCATTGGAATGCTAAACGTATGTTAAAACACGAGTCCACTAAACTAGACAAATGTGCTCTCGATCAAAATGTCTAACATTTGAATGAATTCCTCCTGTTTATATTTATTTTGATGCTTTGAGTGGCTTTTAGCATAGTAAGACTTGTATGTACCAATAGCAAGATACTTATACACTTGTAAATGATAATTTCTATACCGATAGTACAAAATAACTCGTATTGTGGCGATAGTGTATTTTATTCCTTTGATGTTATAAGAAAAGATACCATCAGAGTCGCAGGAAGACGTAGCTCGAGAGACAGACGATACAATGACCAAAAGTAAAAAGACAAACGATAATCTACAAAACACAGATCGAACAACACGAACTCCAATAAAATCCGAAGGAGAACTCAAGTGTTCCGGAAGGGTAAGGCAGTTACTGCTCCACATGCGGTACCCGTCATGCTGGTCTTGTTACAAACGGCACATATCAGCGGTCATTTGTGCCATAGATGTTCCATAACAGATAACCAGATCATGGTGGCGACAGTCAACTTATTTACTCGAAACCACTATCTACCACACTCGAGACAAGCACCGATGTGGTTTCCATTGTACATGAGAAAGTAAATATGATATAACGAAAAAATATGCATAATAGGAACAGACATTCTTCCATTATGATTTTTCGGGGGACCGTCGTGGTCGTGATCGCATGGTAGTTGGATTTACAACTACATGTGCAATCAATGCCTATCACCATTAAAGTTGTGAGTTCAAATCCCATTGATGGTGAGGTGTACTCGATACAACATTATGCGATAAAGTTTGTCAGTGACTTGCTACAGGTCGGTTGTTTTCTCCAGGTACTCCCTTTTCCTCCACCAAGAAAACTTACTGCCACGATATAACTGAAATATTGTTGAAAGTGGCGTTAAATACCATGTACCCCCTCCATTATGATTTATGAAATTAATCTTTTTTTAATTATTATTTCTGCAGTATTTCAGAGTTTTGTATCTAAAAAAA
>MJUT01053566.1:598146-611119 GCA_002080005.1 Gigantidas platifrons
TTGACCTAGATAAAATATAGACGAGTAGGTTATTAGAACGATTATTTGTATATATCCTGTTGCATTTTAACGAGTTGTATGTAATTCATAATATATTTCTGTTTATTACATTGAATGTGATATATTTTATTTAAGAATTCGATACCACTTTAAGTATTTAGAGGACGAATTGATACTTGTGACTTATGACCTGAAAGCGTAATGTTCCGAACGAACATAAAATGCATCGTGTAGGAGGGCTCATGTATTATTTACGTTATTTGTGTTTGTTTGTGTATAGTGGTGTCCAACACATATTGTATTGTGTTTTTGTTTTGTTTTCTCCGTCATGTGTACTCTATGTTGCCAGTTTCTCTGGATTGTCCATTTGATTACTCCTTGGGTATACTGTAGCATTATAGTATATAAAGTCGCACATTTTCTCTCTGATTTATACTTTTTGTTGTTTTGCAGCACCCCCCTCCCCCTCCTCGCATAATTTTTAAGCTAAATAATTTAAGTTAGAAAAGTTTAAATATACTTGATAATGTATGCTATAGCTAATTTTTATTTAATAATTTATAATTCATACCTTGACCTGCATTGACAGTGAGGTCCGGTTATGAACGAAACTTTATGACAAAAGACATATTTTCAATATTCCCTTTGTGGACTTTCCCTTCATACATATATGTAGCAACATTCCAACAGCACCTGCATATGGAGTGTCTATCACCACTAACGTTGTGAGGTCGAATCCCAGGCGAGGCGAACTGGATACAACATTATGTGATGGAATTTGTCAGTGACTGGTGGGTTTTCTCCGAATACTCTGGTTTCCTCCACCAATAAACCTGACCGCCACGATATAACTGAAATATTGTTGAAAGTGGCTTTAAACACAAGACTCCTAACCCTGATACGATATTGCTGGGCCTGTGGTTCATAGCATGAGTTCCTTGCTACATGTTTGCTGCTAACAAGGAAGCTTCAGAACCAATAATTTCTACTAGTCAAGTTGAAATCGTCATTTCGGAGGTTTAGCGGTCGCCACCATGACTTGGTTTACCGTGACGGAACATGTGTCACAAAAGACTACAGACATGTTATGTTTGTCTTTATCACAATTCAGTCTTTTCATCATCATCACAGGGGCCCGGGTGGCTCAATGAGTTAGGTCGCTGGATCTAAAAACTCATACAAGCCTATCACCAATACGGCGTGGGTTCGCGCCCGGCTTTGTAAATTACAAAAAGGGTGCATTCGACTCGCAGCCGCAAGTGATAAAGTTTACCAGTTGCTTGCCCATGGTCAGTGGTTCTCTCCGGCCTCCTCCACCACTAAAACTGGTCGCCATGATATAGCTGAAATATTGTTGAAAGTGGCGTTAAACACCAAAAATCAAATCAAAATCAAATCATCATCACTTATCACCGGGTTTGTAATAAGAGTACCATGATGGATGCCACATGTAGAGCAGGAACTGCCTACCCTTCCGGAGCACATGGCTTCACCACTAGTTTTTAGTGGGGTTTTGTGGTGCTAAATCTTTAGTTTTCTGTGTAGTGTTTTGTACACCATTGTTTGTTCTGTTTGCCATTCTATTGTCTAAGCCTTAAATTTAAGGCTTCTGATTATCCTTTTAATATATTCAAACTATTTCAGTGTGCCTGTATAAAACCGGGATAATGGGTGGTCATGTATATTTGATCTAAGGGTATCGATTTAGCATCTATTTCAACGATTGTCTGACTGGATTATGGAATATTCTCACTGTATGGTATCTTTTCCCGTATTATTCGCTGAAAATATTCAGAGCTGGTGTCTTTTTGAATATATACGAAAAAAAGCAATACAAGCATAAAATTGTTGATCAATCGTAGTGATTTGACCGTTTATGTTTGATCATATTCACTTGAATGCTTAAAGCAGCTTAGACTAGAAAAAAAACATGAATAAATTCTGCTGGTGGACTATTAATCCCCGAAGGTATCATTCGTCGAGTAGTCAGTGTTTTGGCGCTGGCAAGGTTTATTAGATATATCTATTACTGAAATTTACAGTTCCTAAATAATGTAATTATTAATAAAACTAAGGTTCTCCTCCCTCAGACATAGGTGATCAAACTAAGGTTCTCCTCCCTCAGACATAGGTGATCAAACTAAGGTTCCCCTCCCTCAGACAAAGGTGATCAAACTAAGGTTCTCCTCCCTCAGACATAGGTGATCAAACTAAGGTTCCCCTCCCTCAGACAAAGGTGATCAAACTAAGGTTCTCCTCCCTCAGACATAGGTGATCAAACTAAGGTTCCCCTCCCTCATGTATAGGTTACCATGGCAGATTTTGGCTATATTGTTTAGCTTCTTTGGTTTTAGTGCTCACAAAACAAATAATTATTTGTCTTTCCAATCTTTCGATTTCGAGCGTATCTGATGAGGTAAACGTTAGAGAATATCGAAGGTTATTCCAGAAACGAGTCGTAAGCACTAAATTTTATATCCACATTTTTATTAAATAAACCAAGTGTCACTGAGTAAATCTACACTTTTTGTATGAACTTTTATTGTTTTTTTATCGTATTATAACTATATCTTAAAAAACTGTACAAGTTCAAAAAATATATGTGTCAAATCTAAACATAAATATTATATTGGTAGAACTTATAAATAAAGCAATAATAGCAAGTTTTCATTCACATTCGTTTTATTGCCACTTAAGTAAAATAAATCTAAATATAGCATTGTATTTCAAGAACATAAAACCAAACATCTAAGTGACACAGATATTCACCAACAATTTTAACTTTATTAGCCAATAAAGTATAGGTTTATTATAAAATGGTACATGTCGAGAAAAAAAAATCTAATTCAAGGTCTTAATTATGATTAACATTAAGAGGGTAAAAACGTTCTTCATCAACGGGATTTGCACTCACACCATTGATACACTGCAATTTCAATCGCGTTGCCTTATGTTAAGCGCCCTAATCCACTCGGCCACATAAATATCCGTATGTGGTACATTTATATTCCATTATAAAGATGCATATATTGTGACAACTTATCAAGATAGACTAGGTTGTAAGATGAATGCATTCTTTTCCTTTGATCTTATCATGGTTTATATACCAGGAAATAAGAAACAGCTAACAATGAGTGAGTGATTGTTGTTTAACGCCAACTCAGCAATTTTAAAGCTATATCATGGCGAGAACAACTTAATTTTCAATGAGCTGATCATGAGATCCTCTTTGTACTAGTCCAACACGCTTAATTGGATTTGTATTGTGCTAGCTTTGTTTAACCGTTTAACTCTGAAAACAGTGGTATAAATTTAACGTAGTCATGGTAACACAGTTTGTACGATGTTGCATTTATTTGACGACCTATGATTGGATAAAATTATTGCTAAAAATAACGATAGAAAGGAGAGCCATATATGGAAATCTAGAGAATAAGATTAATACGCTTTACTGGCCAGTGAAAAATTACATTCATAAAAATAACGATGCAGACGATAGATAAACGTGCAGTTTCGAAACGATGCAGACTGAAAATTACAGAAGGTCAGTGGGCGGTGCTTAATTTTATGTAATGACCTTTACGTATTTAGCCTTAGAACTTCCAAGAAAGTCCGTCAAACATAGGTCGTAGAAAGAACTTAGTTACTGCAACATCGTTCAAAAATGTTCTAAGCTCCCGTGACCGACTATGCATGATTATTTAGACGGTAAGTAAATAGTTGAAGGGTTTGCGCTGCTAAAGCGCTCACCCTTCAACAATTTACTGACCGTTCAAATAATCATAGTCGGTCACCAGGGAGTTTAGAACTTATATTGTACGGCTTAAAGGGATATTAAAGCTCGTTTTTAACATATATTTTTTCAACTCGTGACGAAGGTTGTTTCTTTTCAATTTAATTGTAAAAACAATCCAAAAATACTTTGCACGCCCATATAATCCTTATTATCGTTAAAATATCACTTAAAAGGGTCGAAATGAATTTTTGTTCAGGAAGCAAAAATTCAATTCAAGGCAAAGACCGCAAGATATGACAGAATTATCAACGAATTATGTCACTTTTACAAAGTTTCATTGATAAAATGATAAAAACCGGGTTAATGTTTCATAAATATCATTTATTGAACCAATTGCAAGTTTTCATGAGATACAAAAAATTACCAAAATAAGCTTTAATAACCCTTTAAGACGCATGAAAATAAATACTGGCTAACACTGGCTATTGATTGGTCGTAATATAAATGACAATGATTTAGATCTCTGACAAATACTAACTTGGTTTTAATGCATAATGATGATAAACAAAAAAAGCCTAGTGAATGTGTCTGTAAGTTAACATCGTTGATTTATCAGTTTTAATGTATGCATCAACAAAGTATGTCATTCAGATATCTCCGCAATCTAAGATGCAAGTTTAAATGAATTACGCAGGGTATTACATGTATGTCATTTATTTAGCATTAATTTTGCTGTATCAGTTCATATTACATGTTGTTATCATTCAAATTAATAAAATATTCATATACAAAATGAAACATGATAAGTTATTTAATATCTAGCTTTCTGTATCGGGATATCATCAAATATCAAACAGAAAATTATACGTGATCAGTCTATAAAGGTCGACTATGGAGGTTTAACGGGTATCTGGGTCTGTTACACGGCACATAGATAAGGTCACAAAGGGTTGCCTTGCAGCATGCAATCAACCATTAGTCCTAACAGAGTGTTGCTCATCAGAAGTTTCTGCATGTTGAAATAAGAAGAGATTGAAGATACCAAAGGGGCCCGGGTAGCTCAATGAGTTAGGTCACTGGATCTAACAACTCATATAAGCCTATCACCAATACGGTGTGTGTTCGCACCCGGCTTTGTAAATTACAAAAAAGGGTGCACTCGACTCGCAACCGCAAGTGATAAAGTTTACCGGTTGCTTGCCCATGGTCGGTGGTTCTCTCCGGGTACTCCGGCTTCCTCCACCACTAAAACTGGTCGCCATGATATACATTTAGCTGAAATATTGTTGAAAGTGGCGCTAAACACAAAAAAAATAAACCAAAGGGGTCATCAGAAGAAGAACAGACAACACAATGACCAAGAAGAACAAGAACAAAAGAACAAACAACGATGTACAAACCAAGAACATAAACGATCACCTGGGCTGATGCCCCTTATATACATTCCTTTCTCAAGGTCATATCTTAAGAGGAGATCCCATGTCCTATTTCCATTATCCGTGGTACACATCTTAATTATGCTTAAAGGATATCCATAGCCTACCACAGATTAATTGATTGGTTATTGCATGAAGTCCAGCGATCAGTGATTCAGCTATATTGAGGATGAGCGCAATTTTAACAATATATAGAAAACATTTTGTAGAAATGAGGGAGGCATTGATAGTTCAACCGGGTCAACGATGTTTGACTGCCACTTGAAAAGTATAGAGAATTGGAGAATTGGGTAGGGTCTTTTGTAGCGACTACAATGTGAAAAGTATAGAGAATTGGAGAATTGGGTAGGGTCTTTTGTAACGACTACAATGTGCCTATTTCTATTTCAAAATCTACAAAAGAGGTCTTCAACGTTTAGGAAGTGATGGACCTCTTTACTGAACCAAGGGTTCCTTTTGGTAAAGTTGAAGTCATCACTTCGAAAATTTTACGGTCACCACTATGACTTCGTTGACCGTTATGGAATATCTGTGTCACAAATGACCATGGATATCTTCAACTTGTCGTAAACACTTCCCGGTCCTTTCCTCATTCACGACTGGTTTGTAACTAGATTAACACGACGGGTGCCACTAGTGGAGCAGGAACTGCTTACCCTTCCGGAGCACCTGAGTTCACCCCCGATTTTTAGTGGGGTTCGTGTTACTCGATCTTTAGTTTTATGTGTATGGTTTGTAGATCGTTGTTTGTCCTTTTGTACTTTTTTTTCTTTTGAACATTGTCTTGTCTGTTCTTCTTCGATATACGGTTTCTGATTGCCCCTTTGGTATCTTCAAACTCTTCTTAAACACGTTACCAAGTATGACCCACTGTTAGACTTTCTGTAATACGACCTGACAATCCTCGACAGGGTACTCAAAAAAAGTCATATCTGCCACTTGGGTACGTACTGAGCAATTCTGGGAACTTTTACAAGTACCCATATAAGTACAGATTGTACACCTATAATAAGTACGACAATACCAAGATTCGGAATTTGTCCTGTTAAATATTGAGGTCAGTAGTAATATAGCATATTTAAGGCGTTTTTATAATATATAGCGTCAACATTCATTCGTACTACAATCTGATCTGATCTGTATAAAAATTAATTTGTTTCTCATTTAATGTTCATTGTCAAATATGATTTCGATTTGATTTTGACAGATTTTTCTGTATTATTTGACTATGAAAACAGCTCACAATGATGAATCTCCATTAGCTATGATTAAAATATGATAACAAAATTATGTTTAATATCCATTTCAAAGAGATCCCTACAATGGTCGAAATCAACAAAATGTATTGAAGCGTGTTTGTATAGTATAAATAGTTTGACAGGTGTAAATTACAACCTCATTTGTAACGTGATGACTATCATTAGGAATTAATTCACACAGGTAAGAGATTTAACATAGCTTTTAACAAGAACATGGTTAAAAACGTTTTACGGGCTTTATCATGAATGGCTTGGTTTATGGTGTTTAACGCCACTTTCAACAATACATCAGTTACTAGTATATCGTGGCGGTCAGTTTTATTGGTGGAGGAAACCGGAGTACTCGGAGAAAACCATCAACCTGACAAACTTTATCACATAATGTTGTATCGAGCATACCTCTCCTTGGCGGGATTCGAACTCACAACTTCAGTAGTGAAGAATTAGCTACAAAAAAGGTTTTAAGGATGCCATCAATATTTGTGTCACAAATATTCCGGGTTTCGTTTATCATCATCTCGCCATTGTTGTGTCTGTTCCTTCGACTTACGGCTATTGATTACCCTTTTGGTATCTTCAAATGTGTCTTCCTCATTCATGACTTGTCATAGGATTTTTGACAAGAGTAATTACAGGACGGGTGTTACTAGTAGAACAGGAAGTGCATACCCTTTCAGAGCACAATATTTAATTTTCTGTGTAGTATTTTGTATATCTTTGTTTGTCTTTTTATCCTGTTTCGTTTTGGCTACAACCGCATCAGTGACGTAATGGTTACCGTGCTCGCCTCGAGTGCGGTATATCTTGGGTTCGAGCCCCGGTTGGGTCAAACCAAAGACTATAAAATTGGTTATTGGTTGCTTCTCCGCTAAGTACGCAGCATTTATGAGAAAGAGCAAAGACTGGTTGGCTAGGAATCGGGTTAATGTGTCCGAGTGGGGCGACATGTCTATCCGCGAACTGTTGTTTTAGTGCGCTAGGACTATGCAAATTCAACTCAGCGTGTTGACCTAGTACAAAGCGGACATCATGATCGTCTTATTGAAAATTAACTTGTTCTCGCCATGATATAGCTGAAAAGTTGCTGAATTAGCGTTAAACAACAATCACTCACTCACTCGCTTTGGCTATTATATTATCTGTTCTAGCGAATTACGGCTTCTGATTACAGCATTTGTATCTGTTCGCTTCTTCAGCAAATTTTAAGTTTATGCAAAAAATGGAACAGTGGCTCATAATTCACTCTTTTTCAGTTTTACTCAGGATATAAAACTAATTTTGTATGTAAAACTATTTATTAAGAATTAGTGAATGTGACAGAAATTTGATAACTAAATTCCGAACATTAAACTTCCGTTTACCAATCGAAACATGACACTGGTATAATATTTCCAATGGGAAGATAGAAAATTTAATTTGTGTGAAAATGATGTTACACGTAGTCAAAGTATAAATAAATAAATAGACGTTTTATGATATAAATTCTACGGTTGAAATCTTAATTTTTTATTCCATTGATAAACGGCCTATAAAGTTTTCACCAAAACGTTTTATTACTTTTATGAATCTACTTGCATTTTTGTATATGAACTACTTTTATGCAGAAAAAAGAAATAAATAAATAAAAAATAAAAAAGATGTTATCTTAAACATTAATAAGAAAATGGGATGGATTTAAGCGATAGTTACAGAAAATTCTGAAAACTAGGAAATTGTATATACAGTCTTTTAATTGGCGGTCCGTGTCTTAGTCAACACTCAACAGACTGTTTTCAATGAAGCTATGCATATATTTTATTATCATCCAGGTTTTGGGTTAATAATAATTATCTTGATATTATCTTATGGTATCGATTTGTTTGCCTCTTTCTATGATTTTGATATTTGATTTTGGAATTGTTCTGACAGTGTGGTATTATACAAATATCAACCTTGTAAGAGTGTGATATGATGGATTGTCTTCCAGAGAAAGATTTTGAAGGGAGACAACCCGTCATATCACATTCTTACATGGTTGACATTTGTTTTATTACATCGAATATCCTACTGTTGTGCCATAATTATTTGGTCTAGTTAAAATCTGACAACATATACCAAGTGATGACCCGTATTCAATACGTCTATACTTATTTTCACAATGAAGTATGCAATCGTCACGTGATATTATACAATTAGCGCGTACGGTTGATATAACCATGCGACATAACGACCAGCGGTTGATATAATGGAATGTCAAATGTCATGTGATGTTCTTTAGACTAATCAAATTCAAGATATATCTATATGAGTATGTAATAATTATTGTTTTCATTTCTTTAACAACATTTTAATCTTTCAAAATTATATACTGTGTAATACAATGTGAGAAATTTTAATTTCTTGTTAATTTTTAAAATCAACACAACCAAGATCGTTACTATTCCACTAAAATGGACATGTTGGTATCTTTTTATCTGCATGAAACTCATTGTTGAAAGACAACACAATGACACGAAAATTGCAAAACAATCCTTTTTTTTGTGATAGTTCGTTTCATTACGATATATGATTGTTCGCTTTTCCTTCTACCATATATTCCAGTTGTCTTGATTATTCAAGGCCTAGTCATTTAATTTGAAAAATACTAACAAACAAACAAAAAACACAAAACACAAAACAAAAAACAAACAAACAAACAAACAAACAAAAAAAACGAAACAACAGTTTGTTGATCGGTGTACGATATAATTATTTCTCACATGGCAATCCACCTTTTTCATTTTTGTATTTTTTTCTGTGGCCTACAAGACATACATTTACCGGACTTGATTATGTACATGTATCAGTAACACGACGGGTGCCTTATAAGAAACAGGAGCTACTTCATAAGCACCAGTGTTCAGCCCAATCATTTTGGTAGGTTCCGTGTTGCTAATCTCTTATGTTTTATTGCTTTGCTCTCTGTATTGTGTGTTGTGCTCGATGTTGCCAGTGTCTCTGGATTGTCCATACTCGACTGTCCCTTCGGTTTTCTCTAACGCTTATTTGTAATCCACCAATAACGTTGAATGTGTAATAAATATTTAATACAATAACTGAATGACGTGTTTTATTAATTCTTTTGTTTATATAAAAAGATAAATATATATTTTATAAATACCCGTTTGATATATATATAATTATTTATCAACAAAATGTGTTTCTTATTAAATTACATCTATATGTTACACATAGGACAACTATTAACTACGCTATAACAAAGGAAAAGAAGAGTTTAAAGATACCAAAGGAGTAATAAGAAACCGTAAATCGATGATAGACAGACAACACAATGGCTAAAAGAAAAAGAGAACAAAAGGATCATAAAATGTCCTTCTTCGATATACAGGGCCCGAGTGGCTCAGTGAGTTATGTAGCTGTAGGGCCCGAGTGGCTCAGTGAGTTGGGTAGTTGTAGGGCCCGAGTGGCTCAATGAGTTAGGTAGTTGTAGGGCCCGAGTGGCTCAATGAGTTAGGTAGTTGTAGGGCCCGAGTGGCTCAGTGAGTTAGGTAGTTGGATTACATAACAACTCATACAAACCTATCACCAATACGACGTGGGTTCGCGCCCGGCTTTGTAAATTACAAAAAAATGGTGCACTAGACTTGCAGCCGCAAGTCATAAAGCTTACCAGTTGCTTGCCCATGGTCGGTGCTTCTCTTCGGGTACTCCGGCTTCTTCCACCACTAAAACTGGTCGCCATGATATAGCTGAAATACTGCTGGAAGTGGCATTAAACCCCAAAAATCAAAATCATCATCTTCGATATACTGCTTCTGATTACCTGTTTGGTATCTTCAAACTCTTCTTTTGTCCAACAAAACATTTCATGTAAAACTAAAAATTCAGCAACATGAACCAACAAAATTCATCTATTACTTAGTAATTTTATTAACTTGAATGTTGCATGTGCAATACGTGACTTCATACCGAGAAAAAATGTAGATGTACATGAAAATGTATTTAATATGTAAACTAGGTTTCCAATCGGAATTTATTATTCATAAACAAATATTTCTTTGATAAATGTGATATATGAGACAGCAATACAGAAGGACTACATTCTTAGCCAGACATAAATAATATCATTCATGATTTGTGTAGCGTATTTTAATATTATTCTTTAATTCAGATGAAATAAGGAAGAATGCACGTTTTATGATTCTCCCCTAAATAATAAATACATAAAAAGTATGCGTTTCTGTTACAAAGATGTGGCTTTATATAAAAACAAATATTTAGAGAAGGGGAAACATCAGAAGTTCCCTTTGGTGGTGTCCGTGTCGCTCATCATTTTAGTTTTAGCGGTTTTTTTTACTTTGTTTGTACTCGTTCCGTGGCTTAAACCCAAATTCTCCCTTTTAGACATTTCAGCTATATTATGAATTGGTTAAATATCGATGCGATGAAGGCATCAACTTTCTTCTAGACCAACATGCTTAGTTTGGTTTTTTTTGTGTGCTATAAAGTAGCTCACTGAAACAACAGTCTGTAGGTAGACATGTCGCTCCAAAACTGGGACACATTATTCTGACTCAGAGCCACCCAGTCTACACTCTGCTTCCTTAATGCGTCGTGATTTACGGAGAATCAGCAAATACCAATTTTATAATTGTTGCTTTGATTCTTCCGGGATTCGAAACCACGATCTACCGTACTAAACGCGAGAACGATAATTTACTCCAACCTATTTGGCTCCTATTATGCAGATAATGGTACTATTTACGTATTAACTTTTAACGAATGAACTTGTTTTTGATTTTTGTTATTAGAAAATGATGTCAATTGTTTTTAAATAAACACAAAATAAGAAACAAAATATACTACACTGTCGAAACAGTTCCAAAAAACAAAAAACAATAGCAAAATCGTAGAAATAGACAAAAATGTACCACCCTAACACATATACATGACTGCTAAATTTTTTTGCTGGGTACAGTACTGGATTAAACTACAGTTTTATGGTCCCAAACCTTTCCTCTTCTTTGTGAAATAATGCAGTCATACTTAAAAGTGTATAGACCATTTGGTTTTATTGCTCCCAAAACTGTAATAAAATTATTTGTCTCCGATCTTTCGATTTTTGAGTGTACCTGATGAAATTTAATCCAGAAACGCGCCGATTTTTATTCCACATGAAAGTAACATGTCAACCATCACATATACATGTATATGTCATTTAAATTATTCGAAAATTGAATTACTTATGAATATTGATCGAGAATCATCCAAGTATTAATTTCATATCAGTAAAATTAATCACTGTATGTCATATTTAAAACACGCTTTTTTTCTTTTTATTATCATACCTTCAAATAATTTAGCTCTCAATTTTGAGTTTAATATCTGTAATTTAACATTGCCTTGTTAATTTATGTGGCTGCTATCAGCGTATTAAATTTTATGTGAAAATGGTTCCATTGATAAAGTTGAAAAGTTCACACCTACTTGTGGAAAGTAGAACCATGTTTTTTTTTTGGTTTAAAATTAATACATGATGTTGTTCATGATAAAAAGCCTGTATTATGGTCAACAAATATGTACAGTCGTATATTCTTTTTGCTGGAGTCGATATTTCAGAGCAATATCTAATCGAAGTAGTATTCAGAAGTCGTAGAACTGTAGTATTTTGTTTTCTACTTTATTTAAGAGGAATAAAAGAAAACAAGATACATGTATGTGGATATCACCATATTATGGTAAACGGGTAAACATTAATTTGAAGCTATTTATTTATACATTAACATATTAATTACATTCAAAGCGAAAATACGAACATTAATATGATTTGTTTTATGATTACACAACATTGTGTTTGCATTGTGTAATTTGACCACAGATATGCTCCACTTGTAATAAGCACTTCCCGGTCCTTTCCTCATTCATGACTTATCACCAGGTTTGTAACTAGAGTAACACGACGGGTGCCACTAGTGGAGCAGGAACTGAACACCCTTCCAGAACACCCGAGTTTACCTCCGGTTTTTAGTGGCGGATATTAGTAAATTGTATCTCTCGCTTCTGGCTCGGGATAAAATACTAATATCCGCCAATCCATGTTAAAACTCCCAACACATTCTGGCTTCCATGATTTATTTCTTAAATAACACGGTTAGTTATCTTGTTAAGCATTACTATAGATAACTTAGTCATTTAATATAAATAAATCAGAGGTATACTTGCTATAATATTACGTATTGTTTACGTAACCGATCCGTGATTGATTCATAAATTAGAACTTAAAGTTGACACAAGAGTGTAACCGGTTTTCTTTCAAACACCTCATTAGTGTTAGATTACTATTGTTGTAAATTTGTATCTGTGTAGTAATAGTTAGTATGTTCGCAATGAGTGCGGTAGATCATCGAATCCCGGTTGGATTTAACCAAAGACATTAGACTGAAATTGGAATTAAAACGTAGATATCAAATTTAGTGCACACGATGTGTTTCTTGAGTCACATTCATCTGGTACGCTCAAAGCCAAAACATTTGAAAGTGTGCACGATGTGTTTCTTGAGTCAC
>MJUT01053566.1:619681-638850 GCA_002080005.1 Gigantidas platifrons
ACACCTTTGGTATCTTCAAGCTCTTCTCTTACACCTTTGGTATCTTCAAGCTCTTCTCTTACACCTTTGGTATCTTCAAGCTCTTCTCTTACTTTGTCTTTTCATTCTATGTTAATCCCTTGATTTCGGCAATGTATATAATCGTATCTTTATAGTGCTATATTTATAGAATAATTGCAGTTATTAAGATCAAGACAGACATTATCTCTAGTATCGCATCGAGTCCGATAGTGATACTAGTGGTATTGTATGTCGGAGACCTTCAAGCCCTACGTTATTTAACTTATATTTTTTTTCGGTAAAGTCATATGATAATGCATTTGACGTCACACTTGACCGATATTTTTTTCGCTATCAGTGTCAGTTCGTGTGAGCTGAAAATGCAGGTTAAAAGGTCAAATGTATAAATGCTCGGTAAATATTGTATCTTTGCAATGATGTATCATGTATCTTTTTAATGGTGTACAACAATGTATATTGTATCTCATATTGTTTTGTTTGTTTCAGAAGAGCTATTTCTCAAGAGGGTTCGTGGTGGATATCAAGTTGCAACGTAATGTACTAGTCAGTGTTTTTGGAGATTTACTATAGAAATGTCAATGGATTATATAACTAGTGATATTCTGAAATATTATGAAATGTTAAAGCCATTTATATATATCTGACTTGGAATAAGTTGTATATTACGATGTGGTACACATAGTACAATTGGAAATAATCAGACCTACCATTGGACCGTATTAGTAAGTACATTTTATCCTTGTAATGTATGTAAATTATCGGCAGTTGTGAAGGACGAGACAGACATCATCACTAGTATCGCAGCGAGTCCGAAAGGACAAGATGCGACATTAGTCATATTGTATGTCGACATTTTAAACTAATGTTATTGTTTTTATAATGTTTTTGATGTCACACTTAATTGATAATATCTTGCATCAGAGACTGTTAGTTAATATTGACAATATCACTCGGTGAGATTAAAGGGAAAATGTTCAAACTTCTAAAATAAGTATATGTACCAACACAGTCCTCAAAGCAACATAAGAACATCTCTACATATCATAACAACAAGGAAAGTTGAGGAAAACATACGCCATGTTTGTCTGATGTACGCATGAGTGACTGAATACGAGTAAAAGGGATTGTTTGATGTAATTTCCTTTGTCGTAATTATAACCCCGTCCTTTCCTCGTTCATGACTTATCACCAAATGTTTAACAAGAGTACATGTACGAGTGGGGGTGTCACGTGTGGAGCAGAAACTGCTAATCCATCCGAAGCAGTTGTGTTCATCCCCGCTTTCATGGGTTCGTGTCTCTCAGTATTTCATTGTGTGTGTAGTATTATATCGACCACTCTCTGTCTATTGTTGCTTTTTCTTTGGGATATTACAGTGTCTGTTCTCCTCGGTCTCTCAGTATTAAATTTTCTGTGTAGTATTATATCGACCACTGTTTGTCTATTGTTGCCTTTTCTTTGGGATATTACATTGTCTGTTCTCCGATTTGCGACTTTTAATTTCACCTTTTACATATTCAAACCTTTATTTCACTCGATTATATTTATTGAACTTTTCTCATTTATTTTCGTTGCATTCATCAATATAAGAAATCTGTTTTAATTTTAAATTCATAAGTTCAAGGTTAGGACACGACGTTCTGTTTAAATTATTTATGTTACCAATGATTTGTCTTTGGGCGTAATTGATGAAGATTATTCGTCCGCACGAAATTCGATATATGCGTTGTTATTACAAGTTGGAATTTTATTCGCATGTGGAAAACACCCATCATTTGACTTAGAGGGGAAATTCGGTCCCATTAAACTAACTTAAACGTGCCACTTTTGAGTGAAGTGTGTGTACCACGTCAGAAAAGTGAAGTGTGTGTACCACGTCAGAAAAGTGAAGTGTGTGTACCACGTCAGAAAAGTAAACAGATATGCATATACATGTATGTCTAAGATGTGTCTATTTTGCGTCTTTTATTGTATTATGGAACTCTACCGACAGTGTGGTATTTTGTTTTTTATTTGTTATTCATTTTATGATTCATCGCTACTCGGAGTTTTCACAAAACTCGCATGTTATTGTTTATCAATGTTAAAAAGAAAATCTTATTATTTTTTATTTGGTTATTTTTCACATTATCTTTACAGAAATAAATTAGTTTTATTCAAACTAACAATCAATATATTTAAAGAAAAATATATATATCATTGATATTTTAAACGTATTTTACCCAACAATCAAGATATCTCACACGATCTATTCAATCTTATTTCAAGTCAATAAATTATTGAAAGTTGAGGAATTATTTACTGACTTTCATAGTTGTTTTTTAAAAAAAAGAAAAAAAAAGTCAACTTATGTTCGTCATGGTCTGTTGAAATGGTGAATATTACCACTTCAATGATTTTGAATCGAAGTACAAAAACATAATGACTAATATATGAAGATTTTGGAAAAGAGTAGGCGCATCATAGTCTGTACAAAAGATATAAATTGTTCATTCAATCCCAACTCTCCATACTTTTCCAGGGGCCCGGGTGGCTCAATGAGTTAGGTCGCTGGATCTAACAACCCATTCAAGCCTATCACCAATACGGCGTGGGTTCGCGCCCAGCTTTGTAAATTACAAAAAAGGGTGCAGCCGAAAGTTTACCAATTGTTTTCCCAGGATCGGTGTTTCTCTCCGGGTACTCCGGCTTCCTCCACTACTAAAACTGGTCGCCATGATATAGTTGAAATATTGCTGAAAGTGGCGTTAAATACCAAAATTCAAAACTAAGAAATTCCACACATTTCCAGTAACATTCAAAGTTGTTGCACCCATTATCCCAATTCCTTCGTCGTTTCTATTTAATTTTACATATTGTTCTTATTAACTTTATTAACTCGTTTTCGTCCTGAATATGCACGTAATATTTGCCTTTACACGTTAAGAAATCAACAATCATCAAATACACACGAAATAATAATTATTGAAAAATAAAAGTTACATTAAATATGAATTTATATACATATTCATCTGCAAGTCCAGTGTATTCCTCTGTTGAGAAATTTGGTAAATGGAGTAAGCTATATCATGGAGTAGTCATGGGCGTGATCGTATGGTAGTTAAATTTATGCGTTAAACTCTGTCAGTGACCTGCGACATGTCGGGTACTCCTTTTTCCACCATCAACAAAACTGACCGTTACGACATAACTGAACTATTGTTAAAAGTGGCGTTAAACGCCATAGCTTTAACCATATTTCATTGAAGTTGTGATCATACATGTAGAGTACATGTATCCTTAGATGACACAAATTTCACTCGTGTGATTTTGCACGTCTTATGAGGTTTTATAAATTATGACTATATAGGGTTTTAATTATGACATCACCATATACGTAAATTGTAGAAAAAAATGCATTTGAATAATTTTAATGTACATGCTTATTATATATAAGTAAACAGTAAATGCTTTTAATTGCATTATGATTGCTGTAACGTGACACATTCATGTTTAATTAGTGAAAAACATGTTTTTCTCCTCAAGGAAATGTTTCTGATTGGATACAGTTCTATATTTGAAAACTTGAGAATGTGATGAGGGTTGTCACAGAAACGCGTTGTGCGCACTAAATTTGATATCTACGTTTTAATCAGCTGTCTATAATATTTAAAGCGTTTTTGGTATTTTCAAATGTTATATTAATGGGTATTTTCATGGAAAGTCCGAATATGCTAGAAATTGCATACCAAATAGTTGAATGTATTAACTGCTCGCTTCTCCATAAGAACGGAAATTGGGATTTAATTGTGCCTCCTGTAAGGTCCAAATTTGATTTACCGTTTCATTAAAATCAAGTTATAAGAACAGTTTGGTGATGCCAAAAAAAACCCTAAAGATTGAGCAACAGGAACCCCCATAATTTAGATCGTGATTAAACTAGGGTAAAGCGAATGAGGAAGCAGTGTCTATGTTCTATTGAAATGATCTCTGAAATATATATGTTGCAAAACCAGAAATAAAGACTAAATATTTGTAGCCATTTGTGGTTAACCTGATTCCGCTCAAAAGATTAATTATTTTACTTTCCAATCTTCATAGGTTGAGCATTATTTGAGCATACCCGATGAAAAATTTGTTTGGGACACATCCACATCATCAACAAAAATCTTACGCACGATCATCTTTGATCTTTTTAATCTAACTTTTTTTTACGTTTGTTCCCATCTAAATAATTTTATTAGTAAACCTTCGTATAACCATGTTTCATATAATATTGTAATATATGCCTAGGCAGGGGGAGACTTCACAAGTATGACTTTACTTGTGTCTAATCCTATTTGCATAGTTTAAGCAAATAAAATATGTTTACTCTCACGGCGCGTGTACAATAAATTAGATATACAACTAATTTTTTAATACTAAATAAGTATTTCTGTGAACCCTTAAATTAGAGCGTTGGAATTACTTAATGCAGACTAATTAGCATATCAGCAAAAACGAATGTTGCCCTTTCGGATCATTAGAGTTCACCCCCATCGTTTAGTGGAGTTCATGTTGCTTGATCTATAGTTTGATGTGCAGTGTTTTGTAGATCGTTGTTTGTCCTTTTGTGTTTGGTCATTGTGTTTTCTGTCTCTCTTCAATATATGGATTCTGATTACCCCTTTGGTATCTTCAAACTCTTCTTATTTGCACGAAATATAAATATAAGACAAATGAGGTTTTTTAAATTCCATTTATAGTTTTGCCTTATTCAACAAGTTGAAACTCTTTCCAGACGTTCTTAAATCAGAAACACCCGATCAGCCTGATCGGGAGACATTAGCATTAAAATGTCATTTTTATAGTAAAGTGAGCTGGGCGTTACTGATAAACAACAGCTGGCAATGGTAAACATAGGCACTATGACATGGATGAGGACTCTTACGTGAATATATAAACACAACATCAAACACATAAAATTAGATTTATAATTTTTTGATATTTAAAATATTACGTCTTCTAAGCTGTTGATATACAATTTCCGCATGTAGATAGATTGATTTATTGCTGAGCCAATGGAAAAAAAAATATCATGGATCATCATGACGATCCACATTTTAACTATAACAAATATCAACACAAGGTCATAATTCCCTACTAAAAATAATTTATAGTGTAACTGGATGAACAGAACGCTCGAATATTGAATTTTATGCATAATATATTTAGGTACAGGCGTATGCTGATTTTCCATTTTTTTCTGGCTTTATTTTAGTTTTTATGTTGTATTAATTACATCGATATTAAAATGATGTGTGTCATCAGGAATGAGAAATTTGCTTTAAGAATGCTTTTATATATTTATGCATTATATATGATTTATCTGGGAATATTATTAAGAAATTATAAGAAAATAAAATAAGATTTAGGTTTTAAAATAAAAATAAAAATTGTACTTTTACGTCGAAGCATAGAGGAGTGACATTATTACGTATTTCCATTTTTGTCTTGCTTTATTTCCATTTATAATTTATTCGTCACGTCGTCACAGTCCTCGAAATGGAATTTTAATTTACTAGCCAGACTCATATTCTTGAATTTATCATATATATATATAAAAAAACTGAAAAAAAATGTTTGGTCTAAATAAAAACTGAAAAATATACTAGTCTGAACAAAGTTTTATTGGTCTTGGGTCGGAGGACCGGTGATCATCGTGAGGACTGTCGACCGTCAATATTAAAATTACGTGTCTCATAAGGGATTAAAAGCTTACTTTAAATGAACTTTGTATCAAAACTTGCACACACACACACACACACACACACACACACACACACACACAAGAAAGAAATAAAGATATTAATCCGTTATATATTTATACAATATAAATGATTTATGCTGTTATGTTATTGGCCAATTAAAAGGAAATAAATGCATGATTTCTTTTGAAATGGCTTTAAAACGTGGTAGAGGAGTGGTAGTACAAGAATGATGGAGTTTCATTTTTTGTCTTGTTTTATCTTAGTTTTATGACAAATTGGTTACATCGCTGGTCAAATTATGTTTCTCATAAGGAATGACAGATTGGCTTTAAATGAATTCTGTATCAAAACCTAAAAAAAGAATAAAGCACATGTTAATCCTTTCTATATTAATACACTATATGATTGATGTATTTTCATTTTTGGCCAATTATAAGAAAATAAATATATGATTTATGTTGAAATGGTTTTAAAATTACACTAAATATTTGTACTTTAACACTAATCTATAGGAGAGACACATTAAAATAATTGTTAAATTTTACTCTTAGTTGAAACAGGATATATTTTTTACAAGCAAGTGGGAAAAGGTCAATGAAACTGGTATAACAATATGTTCCAGAAAATAGTACAACATTGTATTATGGTACATGTAGATATTTGACTGATAGAGATTGTCCCACGTGACACCGAACAAAACATCAATGTTTGCCTCTCAATATCGTGTTCCTCTTTCATAATCAGCCTATTCGAAATTTTCCAAATTCAACAGAGCAGAATGAATGATTATTTGTATCATCAAGAGACGTTCTGACGATTTGTATTTATGTACGAAATAACGAAAAGATTGCATATGCTTAACGACAATAAAATTGAAGGACATACTTAATTTGATTTGTATTTTGCTAGCTCGCTGAAACAACAGTTCGCAGTTGAACATGTTGCTCCACTTGAATACATTATTCTGATTCCGGGCCAACCAGTCTTTTTCCTATTTCCTTAATATTGTGAGTTTAGAGGAGACGCAGCGAATTCCAATTTTATAGTTTTTGAAATATGAAATTTCCTTGATATTCTATTCTCAGTAGTGGAATAAACCGTATTTTCGGTTTAATTACACCTTATATAAGAATCCTTGATTTTGATTGGTTAATAGCCGGTTTATCTTTCATGTATTTTCATATTTAGGATTGATTTCATTCATATTTACCGCTGCCGGGGTATTTGCACGAGGATTTAACTTTTTTTCCCTCTGTGCCGTGGTATTTGCGAAAACGTATCTCACTTTTTTAACCTCGCGTGCCTCAAACCTCCAAATTCATTCTCGCTTCAATTAGGGAGGTATGAAGATTTGTTCACTCTACAAAAGTCATATTTCCTTAGGACAAATACTTCGGAAATCACTAATTTCCTTAGGTGAACACATCTTGATATCTGCCTAATGCAAGGGAAATACATGTATGTAAGAACTACAATATTTTACAGATTTGTTCTACTGGGGGTTTGCATGATGCTATTTTAAACATATACAACTCCAAGCACAAAATATAAGATTACACAGAATGTGTGTTATCATACTGTATATAAATGTTATTATATAAAAGTAATAAGACAATTTGGATGTTTTACGGATATTTTGCTGACGATGGAGACAACCCGGTGGACAACACAAACACATATAATACATAGGGAGACTATATGTTGTCACCCAGTCTACAACCCCTGACAACCGGAAGTGTATTGACATTCCGTTTCTTGTATCGCTAATGATATAGCTGAAATATTGCTGAAAGTGGCGTTAAACACCAAAAATAAAATCAAATCAAATCAAATCAAATCCGTTCCTTGTCAGTTCTGTTCCATATTTTATATACCGTAATTTAATTTGTAATATTCTACAAAACAAAACATTTATGGTTTAGATATCTTAGAGCAGCTTCGGTATAATAAAACAGTTATTGCCTTCATATGAGGTGAACACCAAGTGTTAAACATCTTAAAGTAGTTTCGGTATAATAAAACAGTTATTGCCTTCATATGAGGTGAACACCAAGTTTTAAACATCTTAAAGTAGTTTCGGTATAATAAAACAGTTATTGCCTTCATATGAGGTGAACACCAAGTTTTCAACACTCAAGAGGTTGCTTTCCTTAAGGTTAAGACCCTCTCGAAATTAACAACTTTAGATGTTCACCACATATAAAGGCAATAATCGTATAAACTTTTTTAAATTGTTATTTTACAAGTTTTTGAAAATTATATGATTCATATCTGGTTAATATAAAGTGTTTATACAATATTTATTCTCATATAATGACTTAGGTGTCTGTAAAAATTCTCACCTTTCAGTAGATACTCCAAATATAAGGAAATAAAATGTTTTAAGTGCCTTATCATTCTGATCTTTTAGAAGATAATCCAGTCTACTGAAATAAAATGGTTCATACGTATTTTACGATTCTGATCTTTTGGAAGATTATCCAATCTAAAGAAATTAAATTATCAATTTTGACATGTTCATTCTAGTATATTATGTGGGTTTTTTTCAAATATAGTAATACAACCATAGATATAAAATCTTGCGTGCTCGACACTTTTCTGGAACAAACCTTCATCAGTTACCAAACCCAAAAGATTGGAAAACCAAATAATTTAAACATCGTTGGGAGCAAGTAAACCAGAGGGCCGAAACACCAACACCAAAATCGGAGAAGGTGGTGGAGAACCTTAGTTTTATTAATTGCACTAATACTAATACACCATGTCAGTTCGGAGTACTGAGTGGGGGATACGATGCGGTCTGCTTTGTAGGAGTATACCAACAATTATTATACTTCGTGTAAGTTTCTGTATTGATAGTTGGTACTGTAATATTATGGCATATTACCTGGGTAATATTTTGGCATATTACCTGGACAATTAGACACTCAGTATAATAATGATATTAATGTGGTCTTGTCCAGGACAAGATCACATTATTATACAAACAGAAGCCATATCGATGGTGTGATAGTAAGCGTGCTCGCTCGGATGTGTTAGGTCGTGCATTAGAAACACGGTCGGCTCAAATCAAAGATAAAATTTATATTTACTGCTTCAACTCTAAGCAAGAAGGATGAAGGGTGAAAAGCAGACTGATTGAATCTGAATCAGGATAACATAAAATAAGTGGAGCGACATGTCTACCCGTGGACGGTCCTTTCAGTGAGGCGCATTGCAGCCGCTAAACAAATCTGAAATGTTCATTCCTATCTAACTCTCCATAGTATTTGTCCATGGCTGTCAAATTAATTGTCCTGGTTAGCCAACCCCTCCTTCATTTGCATATAGTTTCTATATATTATTAAACTTTTTGTAGCTGAGATACTACCGACTGTACGTTTAGCAATAACTAATTACTCACTCAAGTATTCCATTCAATGAGGATAATTCAGTGCTCAATCCAGCGATAATATCAATGAATGGAAACCCTTAAGATAAAAGGGCTACATATTGTCCATTTAAGTACCAGGACTGGGTTGTACCAAGCTCAACTAATGTTAATTGACAATTAAAAGGACTGTTAAGCTTAATAGTCAATTATATATATTTTATACAAACATCAAGAAAAGTTTGAATATGCAAAAGGGGTAATCAGAAGCCGTAAATCGAAGAAGGACAGATAACACAATGGCCAAAAGTTAGGAGTCAATTCAATTTAATAGGCTAGTAACTTTCTATTAAACTTAATTGAACAAACAGGCGCTCTTGAATTTTAAATTGCACATTATAATATGGATGCCATGTTTGCGTTGCTTCGTGTCAACAACCATGGTGATATGAAATATACAATGGATGATTTGACAGACCGAGAACTTCATTCACGATATAGAATTTGGGAGAAATACAATAAATAAAAAAAGTACGATAACAAATCTCTCTTTTCAAAAGAAATAAACGAAATCAAATATAAAGTGTGTTGTAAATACTATTTACTACATATACTATATACATTAATTTTAGAGTCACATGTAATTTTATACGTGTTTTGATTGGTTTAAAAAGTTTATGTTATTTGTCAGTGAACGGAATATAAAAATAGACGTCGTTCTCAAGGCGTCGCGTGCCGTTGTCATCACGTGATTTTTTTCTAAATGATACACTTTTGGAATTATTTTAATCTATTTCCGATTATTTACCTTATTTTGAAAGAAAGAACAAATTCAATATCATTATTTCTAAATTATAAGGATTGATCGCAATTTTTGTTCGGTTCATGAAGAAATAACCTCAATCAGGTTGAATACACAAGACAATATCCATAATTAAGTGACAAGCTTGAAAACATGTTTTGCTCGAAATGGACTTCACATTGAATCTCACTAGTGGAGCAGGAACTGCTAACCATTCCGGAGCAACTGAGTTCACCCCTGGTTTTTAATGTGGTTCATGTTGCTCGATCTTTTTTTTGAGTTTTCTGAGTAGTATTTTGTAGATTATTGTTTGTCCTGTTTCGTTTGGCAGTTGTGTTGTCTGTCCTTTTTCGATGTACTGATTCTGATTACCCATTTGACATCTTCTAACTCTTCTCATAGCGACGGCTTCGTATTCGATGTAAAATGGCTGAAACCCACTCTTGCAATACAAATCGACGATAGTGTATATGTATTAATGATCTTTGAGATGCAAGAATTAGATTTTCGAGGTGACAAATTTGTTTTCTCACTTGATGGGATTCGAACTCACATTATTGATACACTGCAGCACCAATCTATAAACCTCTAATAATGTGTTAACCATACAATATATCCCTCCGCTGTGTGCTAAACGATTGAGTATAACACGGATATCATGCGCCATGTAGAGAGACTAACATTGAAAAGACAACTGTTATACAATCAAACACAGACAGTATAAACACCAAAGACACAGTATCCGTCTTAGCCCCACCACATGTTTATACCCCCGTTCCACCGGAGTGGGGGGTATGCTGTTTCACCTCTGTCCGTCCTTCCGTCTGTCTGTCCTTCCGTCCGTCCCAAGATATTTTTCGTCGCATTTTTCTCAGAAACTATTACTGACAGAAATCTGATATTTGGTCACAAGCTTCATATAGGTACCCCATATCGTGGGAAACGTTTTTGGATCCGTCACATCCTACTTCCTGTTTGCTGAAGAGCGGGGGTATCATAAGTGAGCATTAGCTCTAGTTCATCTTGTTATGCCTGTTTCAAACCAGGACATAGATTTCCAACGCCATATGTCATGGTCCTATTTTTTGTGTTCAATGAGTTAAGGTGAGAGGTGATTGTTCGTTTTGTTGATATTGGTAGAATTGTTGACAATTACTATTTAAACTTTCTTTTTCTAACTGTAACTCAGTCAAAAATAGTTCCGGCCGAAAAACAGGACGCACAATAATGATAATAAGTAGGTCAAAATGTATATATGGATCAAAAGGCTCCCAAAATAAATATTAGTTACTTAAAATAAGTTTCTAAAACGTTATTTAATTACATTTACCACTAAATTTAGCAGAAAAAAGGTTGAATATCTAAAAGAGAAATTTAATTTAAATGCTAAATTTGAATTGGTACTACATTTATCACAGAATACAATACAAGTAATGAACTGGAAAAATATATTTCTCCACACATCTGCATGGTATATGCTATTTTGATCGACAATTTAAAAAATTGTTTAGAAAAATTCCGAATCTTATGAGAAAAAGATATGTGTAATACAATATTATAAATCTTATGAAAAAAAGAAGAAAAGAATTATAGCTCACCTGCCTCAAAGAGTCATGCAATGTATTGTCACTCGTTGTTGTTCGTAAACATGTACATTTTAATCGTCTCCTCTCAAACTATTAGGTGAGTTGGAGCCAAACTTGGTAGGAATGTTCATTGAATTTTTTTTTTATTTTGCCAAAAAAATTTGTTTATTTGTTTGTTTGTTTGTTTGTTTGTTTGTTTGTTTGTTTGTTGTTGAACGGTAAAGCACAATAGGACCAAGAGAATCAAGGGTGTCGAAAATGACGTTTTCTGTTTTTATATATGGAATGTTTAGTTTTCAACTACTCTTTGTTTTCTGTATGTTCCTTATATAATTCTCTTTATTTAGTAAACTTACTTATTTTTCATGACTCTGACTGTTTTTAAGATATAAGGGAACAACACTCAGAATTTGATTTCTAATTTTGATAGTTTTGTTTACATTCCTTATTTTTCCTGCATGTGATTTTCGAACAGATTTCGCTCTTCTGGTATCCGAGATAAAAGGGGTTGAAGGGAGCCAAAAGGAACCAATATACAAAAATGATAATCCTTTTTTTTCTTAAATAATATTTGATTTGCGTCAAATTCCTCTTTGAGAAGCACCCACATGTTTGTTGTAATTTTTACCATTTCAGAAATATGATAGGACGAACAATGCTATTTAACGGGTTAAAGATTAAAATAGGATACAATGTGAAATGAATAAAATAATCCATGCCTCTAAAATTGCTATGTCTAAAATAGTGTTAAATGCCGAGTTTCAAAATTTGTTATATTCATAAATTGAATTGTATTGAAATTCTCTAATTTCAAAAATATTATATGCGCGATTTGCTTGATTTGGAAATATTTTGACAATTGTATATATGTGGCACATTAATTTATTCTACAATATGAATATTGATACATTTTGACGACGGACAGATCATACATAAATTCGTCGTGTTTAGGCCATAATAATAGTTGCATATTTAAGGAAACTAGGAACAGTTCCTAATAATTGACCATACTAATCATCTCTCCTTTTACATAATCAAAACATCCGTCTAGCCAATGTATTGCTTGCAAAGTTGTTCTGGCACGACACCAATCAATCATGAAGGAAAAACAAGGAATCAATTGTTGATTGATTGATTAATTATTACTTAACGTCAAACGAGCGGTATTTCAGTTATAGTTAGGACAATAACAAGTTCAATAAAAAAAAATTAAAAGAATTATGGAAATGTGCAATGAGGGAAGGGGTAGGTCAACCGGGTCAATGACTTTTGTCTGCCACTGAAAAAGTGCAATGACCCAGGGTAGGTCAACTGGGTCAATGACTTTTGACTGCCACTGAAAAAGTGCAATAACCCAGGGGTAGGTCAACCGGGTCAATGACTTTTGACTGCCAATGAAAAAGTGCAATGACCCAGGGGTAGGTCAACCGGGTCAATGACTTTTGACTGCCACTGAAAAAGTGCAATGACCCAGGGGTAGGTCAACCGAGTCAATGACCTTTGTCTGCCACTGAAAAAGTGCAATGACCCAGGGGTAGGTCACCCGGGTCAATGACTTTTGTCTGCCACTGAAAAAGTGCAATGACGCAGGGGTAGGTCAACCGGGTCAATGACTTTTGACTGCCACTGAAAAAGTGCAATGACCCAGGGGTAGGTCAACCGGGTCAATGACTTTTGTCTGCCACTGAAAAAGTGCAATGACCCAGGGGTAGGTCAACCGGGTCAATGACTTTTGTCTGCCACTGAACAAAGTATGGAGAGTTGGATTGTCACGAACTTCGTATTAGTGGCTACAACTGTCCTAGTCTTAGTCGTATTAGTGGCTACAACTGTCCTAGTCTTAGTCGTATTAGTGGCTACAACTGTCCTAGTCTTAGTCGTATTAGTGGCTACAACTGTCCTAGTCTTAGTGGTATTAGTGGCTACAACTGTCCTAGTCTTAGTCGTATTAGTGGCTACAACTGTCCTAGTCTTAGTGGTATTAGTGGCTACAACTGTCCTAGTCTTAGTCGTATTAGTGGCTACAACTGTCCTAGTCTTAGTCGTATTAGTGGCTACAACTGTCCTAGTCTTATTCGTATTAGTGGCTACAACTGTCCTAGTCTTAGTCGTATTAGTGGCTACAACTGTCCTAGTCTTAGTCGAAATCTACAAATGAAGTTTTTAGCATGACACCTTCCAAATATGTTACCCACTCCGGTCACCGGTCAGGCTTTCCGTGTTATATAAAGACGAAGAGTGCCTCCCCTCTCCGCCACCCGAGGACGCGCTGAGCAGGTCTATGGGCTTGATCCGTGAGAAGCTTCATCAATATCCAGCAATCAATGAGAGAGATTAATGAATCAGTTATGTAGTTGCACACGTGACGTGAAGATTTAATTAAATTGTTAAAAGTTATTTATCGGAAGGGAAAACATATGTTTAATTGATTTTAAAGCAGGACAAATATACTTAGATGTACAAATGTATATTAAATGGACATATTATTATTATTAATGTTATTATAATGCATTATATTCACACGTTTGAAACCCAATCAAATAATAATGTATTTTAAGAACATCAATTGAAAACTAAAGGGAAAATAATAACTTTGTGGGAGATGATGAATTTATTAAAAAGATTTTTAGAATATTATTTAAAATATATAGTTTATGTATATTCACGTTTGAACCCAATAAAATAATAATAATGTGTTTTAAGAACATCAACCAAAAACTAAAAAAAAAACACTTTGTGAATATGTTTGATATTTGTTATTTTATACAGTGAATGACGGTATTTGTAAGAAGAGTTTGAAGATACCAAAAGGGTAATCAGAACCGGTATATCAAAGAAGAATAGATAACACAAAGACCAAAAGAAAAAGTACAAAGGATCAAACAACGATCTAAAAACTCTACATATAAAACTTAAGATCGAGTAACACGAACCTCTCTAAAAACCAGGGGTGAACTGAGGTGCTCCGGAAGGGTAAACAGTTCCTGCTCCACTAGTGGCACCCGTCATGTTAATCTAGTTACAAACCCGGTAATAAGTCGTGAGTGAGGAAAGGAAGTGTTTACGACAAGTGGACCATATCCGTGGTCATTTGTGACACAGATTTCTTGTTGATAGGCCCACATCTTGGATATACAATTTTATGTGTAAGCCATAATATTTTCCTGTGAAAATGTGTCCAATTGTATCTTTTTCAACAGACCAAAAGAAGTTTCCTCTGCGCTTTATTCCGTCCTCGGACTTTATCATAGAAAACAATTATAACAGAGGACAATATTCCACGACGGACACTATTTAATCTTACATATGCACCAAGTAACATCACAACGATAAAGATGCTAAGATGTAGAGTTTATCGACAGACGTAAAGAGTATTGCCCAACTGTAGAATAGGGGCCGCTTCACACTCATTGTATGTATCAGTTTTGCTTTGTTGAAGACTTGACTGTGACTGTGAAATACAGAAAAGCAATAAATGCGCATTTCCTTTACTTTGATTTATGTCTAAGTGTAATGATGGATAGTCTCTCATGATCATTGCTATCCATATCTTTTCTGACTAATGTAGGGATTAGGTTTAGGGTTGTGGACTAAGAGCAAGGCTGAATAGTATCTCATTATCATTGCTATCCATATCTTTTCTGACTAATGTAGGGATTAGGTTTAGGGTTGTGGACTAAGAGCAAGACTGAATAGTATCTCATTATCATTGCTATCCATATCTTTTCTGACTAATGTAGGGATTAGGTTTAGGGTTGTAGTCTAAGAGCAAGACTGAATAGTATCTCATTATCATTGCTATCCATATCTTTTCTGACTAATGTAGGGATTAGGTTTAGGGTTGTGGACTAAGAGCAAGGCTGAATAGTATCTCATGATCATTGCTATCCATATCTTTTCTGACTAATGTAGGGATTAGGTTTAGGGTTGTGGTATTTAACGCCACTTTCAACAATATTTTAGTTATATCGTTGTGGTCAGTTTTATTGGTGGAGGAAACCGGAGTACCCGGAGAAAACCTCCGATCTACCGGAAATCCCTGGCACACTTTATCACAAAATGTTATATCGAGTAACGGGATTCGAATCAACGACGTTAGTGTTGATAAGCACTGATTGCACATGAAGTTGTAAATCCAACTACCATACGATGGCTTCTGTTACTAATGTGGAATATTTTTTTTTAAAGAGTATGTACGCACATCATACGTGTTAATTCACATGTCTGCATGGCATAATTATAAAAGCGACTTTCCTTGAATTAAACATTTCTATTTGATTATGTATTGACTTTAAAGATAATAACGAAAATTAACATCAAAATCCTTTTGATCAACCAACCTGTCTGGAAGATAAATGGCATTTTATTAAATATAAAACATAATTATTATGTAACATTTGCGCATTAAAATACCTCAGCCTATTTATATTTAACATGCAGTCAATATGCTAATATTATCCTTGAACACCATAAGTTCATTCGCACCGCTAGCTCGTCCTTCATTGCTGTTTACATTTTGTGCGCATGCGGAAATTCAGTGACGTCATACTTCAGATGGTCGGCGTTCTATATTTATCATAAAGCAAACATGAAGTTGAAACTGGTACTTTATAAAAGTAGAAATAAATATATACAAGAATCGCCATATTTACTAAATCGCTTTTCAACAGCACCTTAAAATCGACTTATGCATGATGAAACGGGTATACATACTTTATCTATGTCTCTGGTTATGCCAGAGCCTTTGTGTATTATCAGGATTTCCTTGAAAGAGGGTTGCTGCACAAACAAAAACAGTTACTAATGCGAGGGTTCCTTGTGTTGATGGCATTCCTCCCAAATTTTACGGTCGCCATTATGACTTGGTTGACCGTTACGGAATGTCTAAGATATTGCTGAAAATAGATTTCTACGTCCTGTACATAATTGTTATATGAATATGAATTCTAAAACAGAAATCTATGTTTCATAATATCCATTATATTAATATCATTAGTAGTAAACCCTTTTAACATAATGTGTGAAATCAGTCATGTTGTATACTATCACTGGGCTGATACCGCTGCTGGTGGACAATAAAACACTGAAAGTACCACCCACCGAGACATTCACAAAATGTATTACCTCTGGTTGTTTGTAAGAGGGTTCATATCTTATTTATGTTATTTGTGTTTGTATGCGTGTGGTGGTATACAACACATATTGTGCTGTGTTTTTGCTTTGTTTTTCTTGGTATTATGTGACCTGTGTAATCAGTTTCTCTAGATTGTACATTTTTGATTGCCCTTTCGGTATTCTCTAGCGTTTTTATATTATACACAAACTAAGATTCATCTCCCTCAGATACAGGTCCATTCAGCCGATTTTAGCGATCAATTTTAGACCCTTCTGTAATAAAACGTAGAAATATTTTAACCGTAATGAAAGCGGGAGGTTTGGTGCCGTAAAATCTTATTCAACCCACCATTTCTTTGGAAATGCCTGTACAAAGTCAGGGTCATTACGGTTTTCTCAGTTTTCCGGTTGTTGACTGATTTTGTCTGTTTGTGTACTTGTGAGTTTTGCCTTTCGGTAATTTTGTTATTACCCTTATTTCCCTTTGGAAGATTGTTCTGAGTTCGGTAATTTTGTTATTATCCTTATTTGGTGTGCACAACTCGTTTCCTGATTAACCTTCCTCAGGTACAGTCATAATCAAAGTATAGGTAAACCAAATAATGCAATAATCTTTATAGCTAGTAAACCAAAGGGCCTAAGGTGGTACCATACACTTCAGGTAAAATTTGATCTGCTCGTTTAATTTTCTTATATTTTTGGCAGTATGTTTGAATATATCAACTGTAATAAATATCAAAATTTTAACAAATTCCAACCAACAGACGCAGAGCTATAAATTCACTAGCCACATAGCAGCTTTTCTCTCTGTGGTTTTGATCACCGAGATGCTTGAAATCTGCATACAGACATCATATGATCAAAACGTTCAACTGATTTTAAAGAGTTATCTCCCTGTAGTGTTAGGCACCACCTTAAACATGATAGCCAAAATTGACTATAATCATCAATGTCTGAAGGAGGAGAACCTTAATATAATAAATAACATTATTTAGATTTGATTTTGATTTGATACCAGTTTTAGTGGTGGAGTAAGCTGTAGGAGGAAGCTGTAGTACCAGGAGAGAACCACCGACCATGGGCAAGCAACTGGTAAACTTTATCACTTGCGGCTGCGAGTCGAGTGCACCCTTTTTGTAATTTACAAAGCCGGGCGCGAACCCACGCCGTATTGGTGATAGGCTTGTATGAGTTGTTAGATCCAACGACCTAACTCATTGAGCCACCCAGGCCCAACATTATTTAGGAACTGTATATTTCAAACATATATATATATATAATAAACCATACCAGGGCCAAGGTATTAAACACTGGACGGATGTTACCCCCGGGGACTAATAGTCCTCCAGCGGAAGTATTAGCACAATGATGGCAATAAACGCGTAGATATATAATTTAGTGCACATGGTTCTTGCCTATACATACCTTAAAATTAATTGCATGGGAATATCTGGTTTTCCAATTTTTCGACTTTGGGCATACAAGAATACCTGATCAGAGGATTTAGGACGTATAGAAATACCTTCAAAAACGTGCCGTGTGTACTAAATCAGATACATGTATGTTTTAAGACCTAAGAGAGGGGAACCCTAGGTTGTTCTTCATTATTTATTACATTATTTTGGAACTTTAGATTTCAATCATAAATATATCTAATAAACCTATTCTGGATTTTCAATCTTTTGACTTAGGGCGTACAAAAATACCTGATAAAGCTTATTTCAGAAACGCGTCGGTCGTGTGCACTGAATCAGATGATTTAAGGAGTACAAAAATGCCTTCAGAAACGTGTTGTGTGCACTAAATTAGATACCTACATGTTTTAGCACCTGGCTAAAAGTTGATTAACAGGATAAAAACAGAGGTCATATACTGCCACGAAATAATATGGCTCCCATTTCAAAAACATTTAATTAGACGCATACCCAAAATAAGCGTGTTAATGATATGAGAAAGCAGATGTTAATTGATACCAGAACAAATCACATCATCTCACACTAACAATAGATCATAATTAAAAATACAGTCCATCGTTCATGAAATGTTGAAATGTGAGAAATTGTATCTCGTGATATGATTTAAAACGAGATTGTATCGCTACAGTAATGAAGTATTACATTTCTCCAATTACTATTTACCAAAAAAAAAAACGTGATCATCAAACTCTATGCATATTACATTGTAATGAGAAATCTTAGCACAACAATAATTAATAACTAATTTTACGGTCGCCACCATGACTTGATTGACCGTTTTGGAATATCTGTGTCACAAATGACCACCGATATGTTCCACTTGTCGTAAACACTTCCCGGTCCTTTCCTCTTTCTTGACTTATCACCTGGTTTGTAACTAGATTAACACGGCTTACCCTTCCGGAACACCTGAATTCACCCCAGGTATTTAGTAAGGTTCGTGTTACTCGATCTTTAGCTTTATATGTATGTTTTGTAGATTGTTATTTGTCATTTTGTACTTTTTCTTTTGGCCATTATGTTGTCTGTTCTTCTTCGATATACAGATTCTGATTACCCCTTTGGTATCTT
>MJUT01053566.1:642320-662787 GCA_002080005.1 Gigantidas platifrons
GGGTGGGGTTGTGTTTTTGTGTTTCGTTTTTTTTTGTCTTCATCCTGTGTCCAATTTTTTCAGTGTCTCATGATTGTCCATTCTTTATTACCCTTCGTTATTCTCTAATGTTAATTTTTGCAAAAATGTGTTCGAACTTTAGAAGTTAAGAGTTCTTCTTCGACTTAATGAAATATCTTATCACCATTATCATCACTTATTGAAACGAACATAATTATATTAAAAAATATTTTTAAAAATACCAAAGAGAAGGTCAGAAAATCAGAAGCCGTAAAACAAAGAAGAAAAAAACCCAACAGAATAGCAAAAAAGTACAGAAGAACAAACAATGAACTACAAAACACTACGGACACAAATTAAATATTGAACAACACGAACCCAAGAAGAGTTTGAAGATACCAAATGGGTAATCAGAATCCGTATATCGAAGAAGAACAGACAACACAATGGCTAAAAGAAAAAGGACAAAAGGACAAACAACGATCTACAAAACATACATATAAAGCTAAAGATCGATTATGTTGATGTTACTGATCTTATATATGTTATATTATAAGGTTATTGCATGAATATTGGTGAATGTTGTCCCGAGCAATATGATGTATTGCGAGGGACAATATTCACCAATATTCATGAAATAATCCTTTTATTATATAAGTAATCAATAGTTTATGCCTAAAGTATTTTTATATAAATATTGTTTATTATTTTACATTTAAGTTTTATATTGAACTACTTCAAATCGGCGTTTTACGTATCCGCTTTTTTATTTTTACGTTTGCGGGTTTTTTTTATATATCATTTGCGCTTTTTTTTAATTTTTTTACGTTTGCGCTTTTATATCATTTTCGCTTATTTATGAGCTCATCCACGAATTTATGTAGCTCACTTCTAATGAGTTTTGAAGGTCTCGAAAGCATGTCTCTTTACTGCCGCTCTCAGTTGTTTTCTTTCAACTTTTCTGTCATCACCATCGTGATTGTCATCAATCTTGACTGGAATGATGGTACTTCCATCATGGTTGGTTTTAACCCGAGCTCTGCTATTTTTGTTTGAACATTTCCATGATGAATCTTGATTCTTTAAGACGGCATCCAGACGATAGACATATCCATCATGTAGTAAACATTCCTTTCCTCTGTTTCCGATATAATAAACTCCATAATTAAAATTAAAATAGGATTAAAACCATTAAAACTTTTCTAAAAATGTCCCATCCGTCCAGGTTAAAAGTATAGAATAAATACATGTAGCTTACAGGTTCAGTCAGATATATGTGTAACAAAGTGAACATTACTTACCTCCATGAGTTCATTTCTATAATCTCGGGTAATTATTTATTACACAAAATAAATTAACACAATCAACGTAATTAATTGTTTCAAAGCAAATGAAACAAAAATATCAGCGCAAATGAAAATGGATTTTTCAGCGCAATTTATACCAGATAATTAAAAAAAAACCGCAAACGATATACGTCCCTTCAAATATTCATATTTAGAATTACATGTACTAACTACTTGTATTTATAATAATAATGGGAGTCATCATCCTATTGTAGTTGGATTTACAACTACCTATGTAATCAGTGCATATAACCACTAAAGTTGTGAGTTTGAATCCCGCTCATGGCGAGGTGTACACAATACAGCATTGTGTGATAAAGTTTGTCAGTGACTTGGTGCAGTCGGTGGTTTTCTCCGGGTACTCAGGTTTCCATCCATGAATAAAACTATACCACCCCGATATAATTGTAATGTTGTTGAAAGTGTCGCTATACACGATATCTCTAGCCGTAACCCTATAATCATAATGCTTTACTAAGTATTTTGTGGTTGAGTATTGAAAAAAAATATGTACCAACTTATGAGGATTGTCTTAATATTGTCACTGTTTTTAGCTTCGACTTTTTTGTTTTCTGAAATTTGAGGCATTGTCAGAGGTGTGATTCGTGTTGAAAACATTCATATGTAGAAAGCACTTACGTGACCGTATCATTTCACCAAGAGGGAAGGTTTAGGCACATACAACTAGTTGAACACACACATTTCTTTTTGCATTGAAGTGTTTGTGCCAAGCCAGGAAAGTGAGTGCTTATGTGTTTGTGTAAGGAGTATCGAATTTGTCTCTTTTCACAATATCTCTATTTGGATTTTTTAATTGTTCCGACGGTGTGGTATTGTCAGTTTTCCATTTTATGAAAAAGGACAAAACTCATATCATATTCAATTTCTCTTTTTATGCTTTTGTGAAACATTTATTTTCAACATTTTTAAAAGAAAGTTGTAATTTGCTTATTTTCAGTATTTTACATTTAAAATCAATTTACGTCACCCACGTTACATAAAGTTAACTTTGATAGTCATTTTTATTCAAAACCAAGAAATATAAAAGGGAGGATCCGTAACATTTAAATTTCATTTTAATTACCGTAACATTTACATTTCATTTTAATAAGTGATTGTTTATAGTATATTGTATATTTATGTTATATTGTTCTACTACTTTGATGTTGAGACATTAAAGGTTTTAAAGAAACGCCCGTTTCTTACTCTTCAGCCCACACAAAGCTCTACGTGGCAAATCTATCAAAATAAAGTCTTGATACTTTTTCTATTTTTGCTTTGTTTCGTTTTGTCTATTGGATACTGTGCATGATCCGACAGTGTATTATTTTTGTTCTTGTGTATCATTTTCTTTAACAAGTAGGTAATTTCAAATTCATTTCAGAATAAAAATTCTGATTGTATTGCTCATGTATATATTTTATCCCTTTCACTATCCTTTTGTTATATTCCAAATTCTAAAAAAATCAATGACAAAAATATTAATAAATATTGAAATGTTAATGCTAAAAATATGGAACATTAATTAATAACATCAAAATAATAACACTAAAAATAAACAACATTTATTAATAATTAATAAACATCAAAGTTTTAATGCTAAAATAGGAAACATTTATTGATAATTAATAAATATTGAAATAATAATAATAAAGATATATGATATGTTATTTAAGAAATATATCATGGAAGCCAGAAAGTGTTGGCTTCTGGCTCGGATATTATACATTATCAGTCTCGAGATGCTATATATATCCCGTTTTAGAGTGCAGTAGTTTTGTTAAAAGTTGAGGCGTCCCTATATTTCATATACCACAGAAAATAGTGGTTTTGTTAAAAGGTTCGGCTGACGCCTCACCTTTTAACAAAACTACTGCACTCTAAAACGGGATATATAACATCTCGAGACTGATAACGTATAATATCCGCCAATCCAAAAGTTCACATAAAAATAAAATACGATTAACTTTTATTTTATTTATATATAACATTGATTTAAATGTGATTTTTTAGATAAGAAATGTATATAAACCTAATAAAATCTGATAATTATATACCATATACAGAAAATATTCCTGACACCTGCTAATCTGGGTCACGGGTCATTGTGAGTAGCATGTGTAGTCACGTGAACAGATACGGTGTTGTAATTTAATAAAATAATATCAATGAGTGATGGTAAATTTTAACCTTACAACTTTTAGCCAAGTAAGCTGTTTTCAAGACGTCAAAGTGTCACATCATCAGTTATTCAAACGGGTTAATGGATAAAAACGTGGAGATTTTTTTATAACTTGAAAGTAAAACTTTGTCTGACCATTATTTTGTACGTAACTGTTCCGTGTAATACATTCTGTACTTCTGTACCAAAATGAGTAGAAAAAGAAGCTCGAATTTTTCAGAGTCCGAACTAAAACACTCTTAGGACACCTAGTTTGGTATCCTAACTTTAGGATATATTTTAGGACATATCGCAATTTAGGACACTTTCATTAACCCGACTTAGGACTAAGATATGCCCTAAGACCATTCTAAGACACGTCTTAGTCCTAAGACACCTTTGTTAACACGGCCCCTGGCTTCCATGATTTATTTCGATTCTGATATGTCTAAGATCATAAATACAGTAGTATACTTTAATTGGAAGATGGTAATTTATATTTACGTTTGTGGAAAATGTCGCACACAATTTATGATGGCAATGGAAAAATCAGTCACATTCACTGGAGCACCTGCTAATGCCATTATACTGAATGGATAACTCGCTCATTTGTTAACAAAGCGAAAGAAGGAAGTCATGTTAGAATTATCATTAATAATTATATTAAAACATTTTATATTTGGTTATAAGATATCTGATAATAATTATTATGGTGTTAATTATTTCATTACAATTCTTGGTTTTTCAATATATAAATCATATTATTTATCTGAACAGAAAACAAAAAATGTAAATGTTTATAAAATTTTTATATGTGAATTAAATAAAAGAATTGATGAGATAAAAAATCATAGTATAAATAATAGTTTTTTGTATGCTATGAAAAAGAAAATAAATAGTTCTTAGATATTATTATTTCTATTCTTAAAATATATTTAAATTTGTATCAGCTGATTAATTCCCTGGATAATCAGTGGAGTGTAACAGGGTACATCAAGAGAAGCTTGGACTCTTGATTAAATTTGTAACAAGCAAGAATTCAGAATAAATAAAATTATTATGTTGTTAAAAAAAAAAATTATATTACCAGTACTTACATGTATAAGTTGATGGGTCAAATCATATTTTTTGTGGTGTAAGGGTTCTTTATTTTTCATAAAACCATAGTGGTACAGAGAATTAGACAATTTAGCATAAATAGATATTAAATACACATGACAAGACAAGGTGGTCTACAAAATTGAATAAAAATAACAGAAATGAAATAACATCATTTCATTTGGGTGACAGAGATATGTGACTAACCAGGAGGACTAGCATGATATTGTAGGACACGAATGAATTTGCACAGCTTCGTTAGTTTTGGTTCATTTAATTAATTTGGAATAATTGATCAAATTTCAAAGTATTGATTCTGTGTAAAAAATATTGACTCGGGTATTTTCTTTAATTGGCCAAAGATTTACATTGAAGAATGTAGTGGAATTCATCACATTATCTTTGCATCCGTGCATATACTAGTATTACACAGTCTATTCCGATGATCAATACCATTCAATCTTCCTGTTTCGATAGGTAATCGATGATTACCAGTTCTTATAATTTACAAAATGTGATTCTGTTTTTATATGTTAAAATATCTAAATACGGTTAAAATTCAAAATTTTCTTTAAATATTGTATAACATAGCCCATTTTCAATATTTGATCGCCAATCTTGTTGAAACCAGGGAATTTGCTTTATAATTAATTCCCTGCTGAAATTGGTCAAATAATGTTTGCTTTAGTGTAATATCTAACCATGTAGAATTAAAATTTGTGAAAGAATTTCAAATTAGCTAATCATTATTTTTTTAAATCTTGTATTAATGAAACGATTAAAAAATCAGAATGTATTTTATGTTCATTTTTGGAAATGTTGCAATTATGATTAATATTGGTATTCAATAAAACATGACTCACTCTTTATTTTTGGGTTAGAATTATGCTGTTTAGCGCCACTTTCAACAATATTTCAGCTATATCAGAAAACTGTGGTTAATCACTGCCAAACTTTATCACATAAAGTTATATCGAGTGTAACTCCCCGTTGAACGGGATTTGAACTCACAACTTTAGTGGTGATAGACAATGATTGCATAGGTAGTTGTAAATCCAACTATCATACGATCACGACCACGATGGCCCCCTTTTGCTATATCTTCGAAATAAAAAGATGCTGTAAGGAATGCCTCAATTCACACGGGAAGGTACCAACTATCGGTTAATACTTGTGAACTTCTTTTACTTACGATGCAAGGTGAATGCACTTGGTGGTTTTTATTTCTCCAAGAACAAAGGGTAAATTCTTGTCTTTAAACAGCATGATAGAAAGTCGTTAGTGAAACATATAAACACAGGCCTCTTTCAATTAAATTTGAAAGATTTTTTGTCATTGCAACCCCGTTCACAGTTGCCTAACAGGAGTCCACAGGTCGTCCACGTGTCACAGTTTAGAATAATCCCTCAAAACCTCACAGTGACCCGTGACCCACTTTAGCACGTTCTGCCAGTTTATTCTTAATAATGTTGCTTAAATATATTGCTCTGTCGTGACATAGCTTGGGAGTGTTTTTATGTTATTAAAGGAGTCATACAAAATATAAATATATATATATATATATTTAATTTTTATTGGTATTTTACAACAAAAAAATATGAATTAAAAATATATTTGGGCCATAAAGGGCCTTTTTATATATCATTTTTATTGGTAATTTACAACAAAATAATTATGAATTTAAACTGTATATAGACCAGAAAGGTCATTCGAATTTTAACTGATTTTCTTATAACGTCTCCTGTTTTTGCCCTTTGAAATGACAGGACATAAAATCTGTGGATAATAAATTATCTTAGATAAATACCAAAATACGAAATTCCTTTCTTGACTAATGTGAATATTTTACAGTAATCTCATAATCAATGAGGGTCGTCGTGGTCGTGATCGTAGTTGGATTTATAACTACATGTGCAATGAGTGCTTATCACCACTAACGCTGTGAGTTCGAGCCCCGACCATGGCGAGGTGCACTAGATATAAAATTATGTGATAAAGTGTGTCAGTGACTTGGGCAGGTCTGTAGTTTTTCTCCAAAATTACAATGAAAGTCAGATGATGATATGCTACAATCGTTTTGAATTATTTGACAGAAATGATTACTGAATTGTACTAGCGAGCCCCCCCCCAAAAAGATGGTAAGAAAGAACTTAAACAAAGTATGCGCAAGCGCAAACATTATCAGTTATCTACGTGTCTACCCGTGGGAATTGAGATTGTATATACTGAAGCCTTCCTGTATAGCCCGAGGCGAAGCCGAAGGTTGTACTTTATCAAGCCGGTGATAAGTAATAATGTTGCTTCCGCTCCTAAATGTCGTAAATATACGTTACAGAATACTGAAGGGGCAATCAAAATGGGAAATCCAGAGAAATTGGCAACATAGGCGAATAAAAACAAAACAAAAACACATGCAATATGTGTTGGACACCTCTTTGCGCAAACAAACACAAATAACGCAAATAAGACATGAGCCCTCATACAAACAACTGGAGGTAAAGACGAACCGAACATCATTTTTATGCGAAAATGGTAGTAAACTAGTGTTTGCTGTTTTCATGACTATTTATTTCCCTTTTACCATATATCGTGGTATATCATTTCCCATTGGTTTTAAAACATCTATGGGTTTTGTAATTTAGGAAATTAATATATAAAATTTGTATATAGCTAAAATTAGTTTTATTCTCCTCTCAATGTCTTTTCAGAAAGGACACATATTCAGTGCTTGTTGTTGTCATGACTACAATCTGTGTGTAATAGTAATATCAAAAGACAGAAGAGTGAATTGAAGACAGAATGAAGCTGACACCATTGCTTATTACTGTGTTGAACTGCTTGACAAATTTTGTATCCGATTCTTCAGCCGATGGATGTAGTGGATATAACCACACTAATAAGTGCGTATGCTCTGCTAATGAACTTTATTGTAATGGAGCTGAACTAACCACAGTTCCGGCAGATATACCTGTATCTATGACCAAGATGTAAGTAACTTAAAAACTTAAGTTTTGGATGGGTAAGTGATTCTTGTTTGACGCCAAAATGTGCATTTTTTCAGCTATTCCATTGCGAGAGCAAGTTACATCAGATGAGAAGTGGTAATGTTTGGTCTAGACCAACACGCTTAGTTTGATCTTGAGGGTTCTATCAGTATCGGTGGTGTAATGGTTAGCGTGCTTTTCTCGAGTGCGGTAGATCGTGAGTTCGATCCCTGATCGGGTCGAACCAAAGACTATTAAATTGGTATTTGTTGCTTCTCTGCTAAGCATGCAGCATTAAGGAAAAATAATTTGCTTTTTATAGTGCTAGCTCACTGTAACATCGGGTAGACTCGGATACATTATCTGATTCCGAGCCGACCAGTATTTGCCTTTACTCCTTAATGCTACAAGGTTATAGCAAATAACAATGTTATAGCCTTTTGTTTGACACGATCGAGACTCGAACTCACGATCTACAGCACACGAGGTGAGCATGCTAACCATTACACCGCCTATGAGGTTACTGAAGAGTTGATGATCACATGTAGTCGTAATTATATTTACAAATCACGACTGTAAAATTCAGTGTTGTTCAAAAGGAATAGTTTGAAGGTACGAAAGGATTAATCACAGTGCGTAATTCGAAGAGGGACATATAATACAATGGCCAAAAAAGGTACGGAAAGACAGACAATGGTCAACAATATATTACACAGAAAGCTAAAGATTGAGGAACACGAACGCCACTAAAAATCGGGAATTAAATCGGTGCTAAAAAAATGGTAGGTAGTTAAAGCACTGCTAGTGGTACATGAGCTGTGTACTGATTGATGATTTGGTTTGGTGTATGGTGTTTAACGCCACTTTCAACACTATTTCAGTTATATTGTGGTGGTGAGTTTTATTGATGGGAGAAGCCGTGCTACTCAGAGAAAACCACAAACCTGTCGCAAGTCACTTACAAACTTTATCACATAATGTTGTATCGAGTACATCTCGTGACAACTAATATTGGTATGATATTGGAATACAAATTCTTGTAATGAGATTGAAATGCTCATACTACACGTCAATTTTTTTTTGCAATGGATGGGAAAGCAACACAAAAGGGCTAAACAGAGTAACCAATATGGGTCATGGAGCCCGAAAATCCTTAGTTTTGATAAGATTACAGTATTTAGTGACTGAGATGGGCTACACAGCGTGTCTTTTATGATCAGGGAAATAATGCATTTCGTTTGAAAGATTTAGATAAAAACACGTCGAGTATAAAGCCAACCTCATCATTATCTCATTGAAATTTACTTGTTCTCATCATGATATTGCTGAAAAATTGTTGAGTTGGCATTAAACAACAATCACTCACAATCACCTGTTATATGTATTCGAGAAATGTGTATTCATAGTATTGACGATAGCTAAAGGTAACTTTCAACTGATGAAAGGAAACATCAAACGGCATCCGTCTATTAATCATTTTTTAAAATTTTGATTTCGCAATCAAGACTTGACATAAGACCACCCATTTACTTATAATTTTACAACTTTATCTCTCACACGTGAAATTGAAAAAGTGACTTTCAAACACGAAAACTTATATTATACTTACATAATAACATTTGTTTTATTCTACAGAAACAAATTAAATTTCAACAGTAGTTTAACAATTACAATTTATAACAACCTGTCTGGAAATCAGAAATATGACTAGCTGGAGAGTCCATAGGTACTCATACTGACATTTCACAGGACAACAACCTCCTTGCAGAGTAAAAAACATAAAAAAAAATTGTTTTTCAATATCTGTTTTCTTGTTCTCGAACGCTTTAATTATTTAGCTTTAAATCTATAGACTTTGAGTGTGCATGATGAAGGTTATTCCAGAAACGGGGTGGCGGGTGGGGTGGTGGGGGTTATTATTCTCTTACCTGTTTCGGTATTTCATTTGGAAAGCTGAGTTTTCATATTATTGTCTATCAAGTCTCAATCAGTTAATTTACGAATGAGCATTCCATACACATTTGTAAATTGTAGTGTTACCCAGCCATATTGAACGTGACATTGCATGTAATTTGTGAGAGAAGCTTTCCACCCGGGGACTACCAACCGGATGTCATAAATCTCGCGTATATAACAACCATTTGTGTAGTAATACTATTTGTCTGTGGACATTTCTACTTCGTCATCCTGGTTGAAATAAGCAAAAGTAATATCTACTAGCAAATTATGTACTCACTTTTATAATCTGATGAAATTAATAATTTTGTTACTTGATAAGAATACAACACAATAAACAAATACCCATCATTGAGGGTCCGTCGTGGTCGTGATCACATGTTAGTTGGATTTACAACTACATATGCAATCAGTTCCTATCACCAATTATGTTGTGAGTTTTAATCCCGCTCAGTTGAGGTGTACTTGATACAACATTATGTATGTGATAAAGTTTGTCACTGACTTGTGACAGGTCGGTGGTTTCCTCCACCATTAAAACTGACCACCACGATATAAATGAAATAATGTTGAAAGTGGCGTTAAACACCATAAAACCAAACTAAAAACCATAATTTTCAATCACAATCTACGTAGCATTAATTACAAACTACTATGATGACGATTTTCAGAAATATATTTCAGTAGTACTGTGTATCAATGATTTTTGTAAATTAATGTTTCCCCGAAAACCTACATTCACGGTTTTTCTGCACTAATATATTTCCCTACATGTTTCATATAAAACAACTTATGTCCTGAAGTCAGTTTTCATCCAACTTTGCACCTTTAATTTAATTTAGATGTACTAAAAGCTAAAATAATGTGAAATAACTTTAAAAAGTGAACCATTTTTAACAAAAAATTATTTCAACCTGTTATATTTATGTACCAAAATATGGTTTATCCTGTGTAATATGTTACTCAACAAAACTGAACATTTAAAAGCATCATTAAGATATTTTTGATAACAAAAAAAAAAACAAAAAAAACCACAAATGAATATGTTCAAAGGTAAATAACGTAAATAATGTGATTTTAACGAAAAGTCTGTCATATTATCATACTGACAAATCAATGAATGATATATCTGAAACATATGTTAAACGCAAAGGCAAAGAAGTTATCAAAAGGACGATTTTTTTACGAAAAAATTATTCTACTTAAAGGACAGTTTTAATCCGATTTTAATTATATTTTAATACCTTCTGATTTATTCTGGATTTTATTCTGGATTTTAGTGAACTAGTTTCCTCTTCGAAAATGCAAATGAGTCATCTTTTGTTCATGAAAAAATATATCTACTCTACTTTAATGGACAGTTTTTAATAATATCTTAATGCCTTCTGATTTATGTGAATTGTAATAATTTATTTAAGCAGTTACCACTTTACAAGAAAGCCTGGGAAATTTTGTTTTTGTTTCCAGACAAGATCATATGCCTTTTAGATTATTTGCAATTAATGGTAAAACTGAGTAGAAATCGAAATCGTCTTGAAATATCCGCCACAAATTTGAATTATTTTAATTATAGTTATATGTCAAAAGTCTTTTGCAGTGAAATATTCCCCGATATATTTTATATAAACCCGTAATTAAAAAAAAATTCTTGTCGAGCCATTCCTCATTCGAATTTCATGAAAATTTCAACATAAATGCAGAACTAAATATAGTTTCTTTTTCTCGTAATTTTCATATAATTTTATATCAACGTTGCATTCAAACATGATTTAAACACGATATTTATTTTCACGAAATCATACATCGAAAATTGTGCCGTCGAGAATGTACATTTGCGTTGAAATCGTAAATACTTCTATCTAAAATTTCGAAAAAAAAAATATATGTGAAAATACTACAATGAACTTCTAGTATTTATTTATTTATGTTGAGAAAAATATTTAGATAAATGAAAAGTAACAATAATTTACTAATATCAAGACATAATAATAACAATATTATTTCATGAAGACTATAAAATGCAGTGTATGTGTATTCGTCAACAATAGAAATATGTTTACATTTATAATAATAATAATAATAATAATAATAATAATAATAGATAATAATAATAATACAATAATAATAATAATAATAATAATTACATTATAGTAGTAGTAAAATAATAATTATCAAAATAATAAACATACGTCTATCGTTGACATATAAATATCACTTCCATACCAATTTAAAGATTATTTAGAAATTAGAAAAGAATTCGAATTCAACAATTTAAATTTAATATTAGTACGCGTAAAAGTGACGGAACATTATGTGATAAAGTTTGTCAGTGGCGTCATGAATTTGAAACCATATCGATGTGTACTCGATACACCATTATGTGATGAAGTTTATCAGTGACTTGAGACAGGTCGACGGTTTTCTTCGGGTACTCCGGTTTCCACCACCCATAAAACTGACCAGCATGATATAAATTAAAGATTGTTGAAAGTGGCGTTAAACACCATAAACCATAACACTAAAAGTGACGGAACACATACAACATGAAGTCTCCCCTTACTTCTTTATGTTATTCTTTATACACTTTCACTTTCAATACTATTTAATATCATATATTAAAAAAAATCGTCATGGGACTAATTCCAATTTATGATAAACCAAATAAATATATATAGATAGATAATTGTTACAATAATAAAATATGTCTTGTTTCTAGAAGAGTTTGAAGATACCAAAGGGGCAATCAGAATCCGTATTTCGAAGAAGGACAGACAGCACAATGGCCAAAAGAAAAAGTACAAAAGGACAAACAACGATCGACAAAACATACATATAAAACTAAAGATCGAGTAACACGAACCCCACTAAAAACAGATCTCTTAGTTGAGAAAATTAATCTATGGTTTGTTCACGAAACGATATAGCTGATCATGAATTGGCTTTAAGCGCTAATCAATCCTTCAATCAATTACAATATAATACCCCCAAAAAAAAAATTAAAAAAAAAAATTAAAAAAATAATAAAAAAATAAAAAACNCAATCAATTACAATATAATACCCCAAAAAAAAATAAAAAAATAAAAAAATAAAAAAAATAATAAAAAAATAAAAAACACCACAAAATTGAAAATAAAGCCCAATATCATTTTACTAACAATACTTGAATGTTACTACATCACAATCTTATATTTAACATAGCTATTTTTAAATATGCACTTTTGTGTTTCTGAGATACGAATCTCATCTTAGATATCAAAAGGACTACTCAAATATATAACTATTGGCTGACATGATAACATAAATACTGTCATCAATCTGTCTGTATGCAACTAATTAAATAAAAGATAACACATTTTAATGAATAAATAATAAAATAGTGAAAAATAACACTTTTTAAATAATTTAATATACCTTAAATGGTTATAAATTGCCAAGCAATTCTATACTTAGATATGTTCCACAAAACGAAAGTGACCTAGTTCTAAATGATCAATTGCAGTAAACAGCCTTTGACAAATGGGACAAAACGTATATTTATATATAAATGTCACACTAATACTTAGTTAATGACCTGTTTATAGTCACACATAGTGTATTCATTATGGGACAAGACAAGTTTGAAAATACCAAAGGGGTAACCAGAAGTCGTAAATCGAAGGTGCCAGGGTTATGGTGTTTAACGCCACTTTCAACAATATTTCAGTTATATCGTGGCGGTCGTGCAGCTTTATTGATGGAGGAAACCGGAGTACCCGAAGAAAACCATTGACCTACCGCATGTCACGGTCAAACTTTATCACATAATATTGCATGGAGTACACCTCGCCATGAGTAATGATAGGCACTGGTTAATTGCATAATTTGTTGTAAATCCAACTACTATACGAGCACGTCCAAGACGAAGGACAATAAACAGTGGTCAACATAACACTATCGAACAACTAAAGATTTGATAACATTAACACACCTCTCTACTGGAGGGAATCGAACTCGTAAGAAAAGCTTGGAGATATCAAAAGGGAATCGACGAAGGACAGACAATACAATGGATAAAAGAACAAAAAAATGACAAAATGCCAAACAATGATCTACAAAACACTACACAAAAAAAGAAAAGATTGAGCAACAGTAAAACAAATTTAATAATACACTTCATCAGAACAAACGTTCATGTATCTCTTCTTTACATTGACAGAGAAATGAAAGTTAACAATATTACATCATTAGATGAAAGCTGCTTCCCTGGAATGACATCGTTAGAATATTTGTAAGTATTCTAAATGAAGGGAACAAACACAATTCAAATGCAGTAACAATTGTTTTATATACAATGAAACTTGAATAAACATGGCATAATGTATAAGAAAAAGTTTAAGATACCAGAGGTTTCTCACAAGCCGCAAACCGATGAAGATTTGGTTTATGTTTTGTGGTATTTAACGCCACTTTCAACAATATTTCAGTTATATCGTGGTGGTAAGTTTTATTGGTGGAGGAAACCGGTGTACCCGGAGAAAACCATCGACCTGTCGCAAGTCACTGACAAACTTTATCACATAATGTTGTATCGAACTCACAACGTTAGTGGTGATATGTACTGATTACATAGGTAGTTGTAAATCCAACTACCATACGATAACGACGGCCCCCCAAATCGAAGAATGACAGACAAAACAATGACAAAAAGAAAAAAAGGACAAACAATGATCTACAAAACATTACACAGAAAACTAAAGATCCAGGAACACGAACACCACCAGAAACCGGGATTAAACTTAGGTGCTCCGGAAGGGTAAGCAGTTCATATTGCAGTCAGTGTGTTACTCGTGTTACAAGCCATGTGTAAAGTCACGAATTATGAAAGGACCGGATTTTGATAAAAGACAAACAGGACATTTAATCCGAACTTTAAATAAAATCCCCCAATGTTGTAAATCTTTGTTACTTCTTACCTGTAGAAATCAACCACCTGTCTGTTCTAAATAGTACTCAAAATGAGTCTAAGCAGAAAATTAAGTTTAGAATGATTTATTCTGTGAATTTAATATATATATTTGCAACATTCATTATTTTGACGTCAAAATGTATTTACGAATTGGGCTTAAAGTAGCTTAACCCTTACCGTAACTAAAATATCAAATAGCTCTCTCCAACATTCGTCTTTATATATGGGTAAAATATCATTGTCGAAATAATTAGACTAGTCAATACGATAAATATATATTATGTATGAAGTTCAAGATTATATAGCGTTCTTTCTAATAACACTGTTCACCCGGATAAATATGAGGGTTGGAATTTTACTCATACGTCGACTGCATGTGCATGACCATGTCATTTCCCTAAGAGGGCAGGTTTGGGATCATAAAATAGTTTAACCTCGTTATTTGAAGTGCCTGCATCAAGCCATGAACGTGTATTCGTATGTGAGGAGTATTAAACTTGCTTCTTTTTTCCATTAAATTTTGGCACTGTTCCGACAGTGTGGTATTTTTGCTTCAAATTTATTAAATGAATGTGGTTTTTTTTCCAGAGAATTAGATCACAACCTTATAGAAACAATATCAGCCAACACATTCCAAGATCTTACTGCATTGAAGAGTTTGTAAGTAATCAGTACGAGTGAGTGAGTTATTGTTGAAAGCCAAATGAAAAAAATGTCCTTCTATATCGTGCCGGGAACATGCTACACTCGAGAAAATAATCGGGATGCTCGCTATGCACTAAACTAGCATTGTTAGTTGAATTTGTATAGTTAAAAAACGAAAAACAACAGATAGCAAACAGTTCAACTTTGAACAATATTTCTGTTATATCGTGGCGGTCAGTTTTATTGGTGGATGAAACCGGAATACCAGGAGAAAACCACTGACACGCCGGAAGTCACTGACAAACTTTATCAAATAATGTTGTACCGAGTACACCTCGTCGTGAGCGCGATTCGAACTCAAAACATTACATTAAAGGCATGCAATTTATAAAATAATACTTGCAATTCACATCAGTGGTGGAATGACAAGCGTGATCGCATCGAGTGTACTAAAATTGTAGGTTTGAGTCCCGGTCCGATAAAAAAAATATATGAACAGATCAGTTTTTAATAGAGACCTTAAACTGCAGTGGTCACCAATTCCACAAACTTTTAATCTGACACAATATATTGAAGCTAAGAGTAACACCACGTGGGTCACTACTGAAACAGGAACTGCGAACCCTTCCGGAGCACCTGAGTTCACCCCGGGTTTTGGTTTCTAAATCATGTGTTTTCTGGGTTTTGTAGAGCATTGTTTGTCCTTTTGTAGTTTGGTCGTTGTAATAGCTGTCCTTCGAATTATTGTATCTGATTACCCTTGTGTTTTCTTCCAACTTTTCTAATCAATTGACTTTGATTGATTTTTGGTGTTTTAACGCCACTTTCAGCAATATTTCAGCTATATCATGGCGACCAGTTTTAGTGGTGGAGGAAGCCGGAGTACTCGGAGAGAACCACTGACCATGGGCAAGCAACTGGTAAACTTTATCACATGCGGCTGCGAGTCGAGTGCACCCTTTTTAGTAATTTACAAAGCCGGGCACGAACCCACACCGTATTGGTGATAGGCTTGTATGAGGTGTTAGATCCAACGACCTAACTCATTGAGCCACCCGGGCCCCTCTTTTCCAATCAAGTCAAATATGATAATATATAGTGCTGACGTTTAAAGTTAAAAAATGTAAGATTTATTATTTTAAAAATATTATTTTTATTATATGTTTTAGACAACTAAGACATAATTTATTGACAAGTTTGCCTGAAGGAGTTTTTTCAACAAATATAGCTTTGTTAACTGTGTAAGTATATTTTTATATCTAGGCAAGGAGAGCGAGAGGACATGTATATGTGCTTGGGGTACCGATTTGGCCTCTGTTTAGGAGATTTTCCCTCTCGATTTTATAACAATGCATTTTTTCGTCTTCGGTTTATTGTCAGAATTTAGATATATTTGCAGTTTCAGTGAATGATTGTAATTTAACGACAAATAATATTTTTTTTCCCCAGCTATATCATTTTTATAGTGCCATCTCACTGAAACAACAATCCGTGGATAGACATGTCACTCCGCTCGGCCACATTATCCTGATTCCGAGCCAACCAGTCTTCTTTTACTAATCAATGTTGAGTGCTTAGTGGGGAACAGCAAATACCAATTCATTAATTTTTGGTTTGACCCCACCGGGTTTCGAATTCCCGATCTAACACACTCCAGGCGAGCATGTTAACTATTACACCACCTATGCGATTTTTTTCCATTTTCAAATTATTTGAAAATACTAATTATGTCGTTATATTTATACAAGAAATACAATTTGTCAAATGCATCGGAAACATTCAGTGAATGACAGATGTCTTCATTTTGGATCTAACACACTCTATTTTGTATTATTTTGACCACCACAATCTAACCATATTTCTCCCATTATGACGTCGTTTGAACCCCGCTGAACCAGTGGTGAAAAAATATGTAATCCTGTAGAGGATTAAAATGTCTCGTGCCTTTCGCCGCATTTGACTCGTTTGACTCGTTTGACGGCTTTTGAAATAAAGTTTGTGTTAAATAATGGGAGAAACAAATTCTTCTTCAGTTGCCCATGTGGGTTACGATATTTCTCCACTCTCGAGTTAAATTTAAAATTTAAACCACTCGCCGGAGAATCTATATTTATTTTTGGCGTTAAATATCATAACCCTAACCCAAACTATAAGTATATCCTGTATTTGGGGGGGGGGGGGTCTGTATTTGATGTTCTGTGTACTTGAGAAGGACTCTGAATATCTAAGTTAGGCATATTCGAGTACAGGACAACCATAATGTACATACACCAACAACTGTACACACATAGGTAATGGCACAACACAGTTACAACAAACCAACAGGAATCTAAACATTATGGTAAAAACAAACTGAATAACAAAAGTCTACACATCACGAACTCCCACCAATACCGGAAGTGCAACAGACAGGAACTCCCACCAATACCGGAAGTACGACCAGATAATTGACCATAGATTAGATTAATATGTAAATAATTAATATGATAATAGGTGTTACCTAACTTGGGACGAAGTCCAATATTTTTTTTAAAACAATATCAACTCGGATATATGGACCTATAATATTTTTTCAAAGTGGACCGAGGGTGGATCCAGATTTTCTTAAAAGAGGGGGCAAATAGGGGCTTCCGTCGTTTTTTAAGTCCCGATCTAGGTACGAAACGACCAGGTTACGAAACGTCCGCATCCGATTATCTGCACAGATTTAACCATGTATTGACTTCCGTTATGTCATTTCCGGTGCATGAAAATTGAGTCATTAGTATATAGAAAAAAATTGCTATTTCTACCATAGTTGGGACTTCGTCCCATATTACTTCTAATGATATAATTTATTTTTAGCAACATTCAATTTAATCAAATAAGTACTCTACCTGGTAGTCTGTTGAACCAGTCAACATCACTACTGAATGCGTAAGTATCTGTAATTATATAACAATGTTCAATGTTACAACATTATGTGATAAAGTTTGTCAGTGACTTGCGACAGGTCAGTGGTTTTCTCCGGTTTCATCCACCAATAAAACTGACCGTCACAATATAACTGACCGTCACAATATAACTGAACTGACCGTCACAATATAACTGACCGTCACAATATAACTGAAATATTGTTTAAAGTGCCATTAAGCACAATGGCCAAATAAAAAGAAGAAAGAGAAAATTATGACATTCAAAACATTACACAGAACACAGAAAAAACTAAAGATTTACCAACACGAACGCCACTAAAAACAGAGGGGGAAGTCAGGTTGTTTGGATGGGTGAACAGTTCCTGCTTCACTAGTAACATCCGTCGTGCTACATGTTAAACATCTACTTAAACATGTGAATTCATAAATATATTTATATAAGTGTACACCATATGAAGGGTGAAATAAGATTTTCGTCATTTAAAACGTGATAGCATGTATCAAAGTAAGAAAATGTATTGTACATATACTGTAATTTAAGTCCCAGTAGGGAATTCTAAGTGAGTGAGTAAGTGGGTGCTGTTTAACGCCAAACACACAATTGTTCAGCTATACCATACAGAAGACAAGCTGTATTCGATGAGTTGAAGTCCGTTTTACACTAGACCAAAGTTGAATTTTTATAGTGATAGCCGACTGAAATAACAACATAATTTTATAACACAATAAATTAATTTGATGTGTTTAAGAGATTTTGATTGGATAAAAAATTGATGTTATTTTCCATAAACAAAATTTTTAACCGGGAGTCACATGTTGGGGTCTCAATTGGGAAAATTTTTAATTTTAATTCTTTTTAAGCAATTATTATCCGTCAAAATAGTTTTAGGACAAGAAAAAAAATTAATTAGGAATTAATTTATAAGGATTGATCACAACTTTGTGTTCGGTTCATTCGAAATAAATTCAAAAATGTTGTACACACACTTGCGTAACCCGCTTCGCCGTTTACACAGTGTGTATCACATTTTTGAGTTTATTTCTTCATGAACCGAAAAAAATTGAAATCAATCCTCAAATAACTCATACGATGAATGTCAGAGTTTATTTTATTTCATTGAGTGAATGAGTTATTGTTGTTTAAAGCCAAATCAGCAATATTTCAGCTATATCATGGCGAGAACAAGCTACATTCGATGAGATGATAATGATGTCCGCTTTGTACTAGACCAACAGGGCGAGTTCGATTTGTATCGTGCTATCTCACTGAAACAGCAGTTCGTGGGTAGCCATGTCGCTTTACCCGTACACATTATCATGATTCCGAACCAATCAGTCTTTGCTCTTTCGCCTTAATGCTTAGTGCGTTTCATATAACGATCTTATAGTCTTTGGTTTGCCCATACCGTTGCTCGAACCCATGATCAACTTCATTGATTTCATACGTATATCTTCATTAGACAGTAAATGAATATTCGACAATTACAATAAACGTTAGTGAATACCGAAGGGACTATAAAAAAAGGACAATCCAGAGAAATTGATAACATAGGGTACACAAAACTAAGACAAATAAACCTAAAACACAACAAACTATAAGTATAAATAACGTAAATAAGACATGAGCCCTCCTACAAACAACTGGATGTAGCAAATCAGCTTTGTTTACTTTGACGCAATGGATTCCCCCTACCTGTATTGGATACCAAAATTACATACGTTGTACACACAGCTTTGTATTGCCGGGTTATCAAAGTATTGCTATATTGTGTGGCTGTCAGACAGTTGTTATTCTATTTGATATTAAGTGTTTTATGTCTAGTAGACTTATTCTTATATTCGTTTGAAGTGGATTATATACGGAGACGGCATGTGCTCTATAGAAAAGAGAAAGTAATTAACTATATCCTTTAAAAACAAATGCTTGAAAATATTATAAGGGTAGTCAGAAGTCGTTAAAAAGCACAGACAAAACAATGGCCAAACGATAAAGAGACAAAATGACAAACAGTCATCTACAAAACAGTAGACATAATTGATTATCCTTCTCAATCTAATAGCCAAAGCTTCAATTAAAACGTACAGGGCTTAGAGTCCTTCTCAATCTAGTAGCCAAAGCTTCAATTAACACGTCTACGGGGCTTAGAGTCCTCAATCTAGTAGCCAAATCTTCAATTAAGACGTCTACAGGGCTTAGAGTCCTTCCCAATCTAGTAGCCAAAGCTTCAATGAAAACGTCTACAGGGCTTATATTCCTTCTCAATCTAGTAGTCAAAGCTTCAATTAAAACGTCTACAGGGCTTAGAGTCCTTCTCAATCTAGTAGCCAAAGCTTCAATTAAGACGTCTACAGGGCTTAGAGTCCTTCTCAATCTAGTAGCCAAAGCTTCAATTAAAACGTCTACAGGGCTTAGATC
>MJUT01053566.1:667333-686711 GCA_002080005.1 Gigantidas platifrons
GGACAATCCAGAGAAACTGGCAACAAGACAAAGAAAAACAAAACAAAAACACAACACAAAGGACAATCCAGAGAAACTGGCAACATAGGTTACACAAGACGACGACAAACAAACAAAAACACAACACAATATATGTTGGACACCACTATACACAAACAAACACAAATAACGTAAATACGTTTCAGTGTCTAGCTCCACTCAAAAGCATTATTCTGACATCGATGATGCTTGCTTAGCAACACATATTGAATTCATAGTATTTAGTTTAACTCGCCCGGTGATCGATACCACGATTTACAATATCACTACTACTGACCTTGTGAATCGAATCCCGCACAGGCGAGATGTACTTGATACAACATTATGTGATAAAGTTTGTCAGTGACTTGTGGCAGGTCGATGGTTTTCTCCTGTTACTCCGGTTTCTTCCACGAATAAACCTGACCGCCACGATAGAACTGAAATATTGTTGAATGTGACATTAAATATCACAACCCTAACCCTAACCACGGACTTCCTCATTCGATGATGCGAACACGCCATTACACCAAGGAAGACAGTATGTGGCAAATACAAAATAAAAGTATACTACGCCATATAATAATAATGAAGAAGTTGTTAATCAGTGGAATTTTAAAGATTGATTTTGCTTATGGTGTTTAACGCCATTTTCAACAATATTTCAGTTATATCGCGGTGGTAGAGTGTTAAACAGCGTAACATCGTTTCCATTGATAACTCTGATTTCAAGAATGGTCTAGTTGTACTAGTTGTATCATGGATTTTAAAAAATTCGAATACTTGACCTGTTTTGTTTCGATAGAACGAATAAATATGGATGTAACATGAATGCATTCGTTTCAGTTGATATTTTTTATGGTTTATATACTAGAATGTAAGCAACAGATAAGAACTATAAAACAAGACCCTAAGGTTCGAGATATTGCACACTTTAAATATGAGCTGTAGTATTATTACTCCCAGTGAGCCGTGTAATAATCAACGACCTAGATGTGATATTGCATGGCTTCATGTTACAAAATAATTTATACCACGGTATCACGTTCGATTTTTTAACCGTTTAGCTCGGAATACCATGGTATATATATTACTTTTACTGTAATTGCAGTTTGAATAATTATATTCGTCCAAAAGCAGTTGAATTATACCAATGTCTATTTAAAATAAAATGGATATTCAAAGCGTTACATGTCGAGCAGCAACTGCGTACCCTTCCGGAGTACCTGAGTTCACCTCCGTTTTTTGTGGAGTTCGTTTTGCTCGATGCTTGGTTTTCTACGTAATGCTTTGTAGATCATTGTCTGTCCTTTTGTCTTTTTCTTTTGGCCATTGTACTGTTTGTGCATCGGTTTGCAACTTCTGATGACACCCTTGGTATCATCAAATTTTCATACTAGATTTCTGATTTGAACAATTGATTTTTAAAGCTCATATTGATGGTCAATGGGGAGAGTGGAGAAATTCTTCATGTTCAGTGACATGTGGCAGTGGAATAATAACAAGAACAAGAGGCTGCAATAGTCCCTCCCCTGCATATGGTGGAGCTGAATGTACGGGTTCTACAGAAACAGTAACAACATGCACTTTAGATGGCTGTAAGTACATTATAAAATGAAAGTTTGTAACTAGACGAGTGACACTAGTGGAGCAGGAACTGCCTACCCTTCCGGAGTACCTGAGGTCAATTCTGTTTTTAATGGGATTCGTGTCGATCTTAAGCTTTATGTGTATGTTTTGTATATCGTTTGTCCTTTTGTTCTAATTCTTGTGGCCATTGTGGTTTCTGTTCTTCTCCGATTTATGGATTCTGAATACTCCTTTGGTATCTTCAAAATCTTCTTAAACAGTAATGGTCAACAATACCCCCAATGTCAACAAAACCAACGGTCACCTCTTTACCTTAACTCTCTGAACACAAATCAAATAGAAATCACGACCTTAGAAAAGAAGGTCCTGGATTGGTACAGGCACACAAATATGTCGGAGCTAAACCAGTTAATTAGATCCCAAGATGTAAATATTTGCTACTTATTTTAGATAGATGTATATGATTGAATATAGGCGAACCGGGTTGTTTCGAACCCTGATCAAAACGATATGAGGATATTTTACACACACATGATTTGTCCAAAATAATTTATCATTTGGAGGTGTAGTTTCATGGTTTTTGTAAATGTTCAGCTAATCAAAAACGAGAAATGACAATCGCGCCCTTAACTAGGGTCTAGTCACGATCAAATGATGAATAATCGTAGAATAGATAATTATAGATTAATACATGGCCTTTTTCATATTCCACTTGTTATCAGCACGAGACCTTGATATCTGCCCCGAGGGCTTCAACCCGAGGGACGATATCAGTCGAGGACTGATGACAAGGGAAATATGAAAAAAGGCCATGTATTAATATATTTATCATATTATTTTGCCAAGGCAGATTACATGTTATTGCCATTCACAAGAGGGCAGATAACATGTTGTTGCCCTTGTAAAATGTTATTGCCCTGGGGCATATAACACGCCGCAAATTATGCTTTTATCACACATGCAAATTCGGCGTTATTTCAATAAAATATGTGATAACATCATATACATTATTTATATCTATTTAAATATATATATGTATATTGGTGTTTAACACGACTTCCATATCATATGATGTTCGTATCGTTTAGCAGTAACTCGACGGGTGTCACTAGTGGCTTAGTTCACCCAACGTGTTTAGTTGGGTTCGTGTACCTGAATCTTTAGTTTCCTCTGTAATGTTTGTTGTGCAAATTGATAACTATATTGTATATGTATATGTTTATTTTTGCTAAATCATGATTTGATTTTCCACTTATACATTACTCTGTTTGGTTGTGACCACAACCTGCCACGATAAGGGGCAGGGGGAATTAAGCATGGAAATAGCTAACACATCATTTAAAAAAAAAATGAAATGTACCATGCATACTATTTTTTATTTATTTGTTTTTATTTTCTAAATGAGCAATGACGAAATGTGTGAAAGTGACCAATACAGATTTTGAATGCTTAAGTACCTAAATCAATTGTAATTGAAGCTTATTTGCATATATAAAATCAATTAAAAAAAACCCAATCATGTCACCGTACTTCATAATGAACATCGATCAAATCGCATAGAGAGATCATGAGTTTGCAATGATATAATCTTATATTCTAATGAGTTGTTGTCAGATGGTATTACATTCGTACAATGCGGGATAACTCTAGGGGGAAAAATAAGACAGCATTTACATTTGGCGCCGGAAATTATATAATTCAATCATCAGTTGGTGTAGTCTCTGTAATATGTTTTACCATTTAAGTTAGGCTACGGTGCTTAAAGCCACTTTTCAACAATAATTCAGTTATATGGTGGCGATCAGTTTTATTGGTGGAGTACCCAGAGAAACCATCGACCTGTCCCAGGTCAGTGACGAACTTTATCACACACTGTTGTATCTAGTACACCTCGTCTGAGCAGGATTCGAACTCAAAGCCATTTTTACATTGAAATGTCTCTGAAAATTGTTCAAAAAGGGAACTACTAGTAATCAGGTTAAATGATAACAGCATAATTATAACTATGGATTCCTCAAGATCAGGGAAATCTAGATCCTGTATTACACAACAATGCAAAAAATACACAATGATGACAGTTTTTTGCTTTCTTGTGGACAACAAACCCCGCATCTGGGAATAACATGTTATGCACCAAATGGAAAAAGGACGATGTAGCGTTTACCGTAGGAAGTAAAGAGTACTGCGCAACTGCAGTATAGGACCCGTTTCACACTCATTTTGGAGTTTGAGTCATTGTCATCGTTGAAGATATTACTGTGAAATATAATAAAAGCGCTGTTCTTTTACTTTAGTGTGTGTTCAAGTGTAATGGTTGATAGTCTCTCCTGTTCTTTTACTTTAGTGTGTGTTCAAGTGTAATGGTTGATAGTCTCTCCTGTTCTTTTACTTTAGTGTGTGTTCAAGTGTAATGGTTGATAGTCTCTCCTGTTCATTTTCGTATTAACAGAAGTGTGTGAGTTTTGTTTAACGCCAAATGATCATATTTCAGCCATACCACGGACAGAACATACTAACATTTCGATGAGATCAAGATGATGCCCGCTTTGTTTTAAATCCACACACTTAGTTAGATTTGCATAGTACCAGTTCACTGAAAAAACCCACATTAAATGGAGGAAACTAACCAGTAGACAAGCAAGGCGGTTCTTTCAGATATAAAGTGCAAGTCTACGACACAAAGTAATAATAAAGAAAGGCTACACAATACAGCCTCGTACTCAAAAACAATGATGAATTGTATTGGATAACAGTATGTAGAAAAAGTGTCTATTAGTACAAGTTGTATCATGCATGCTTACACCCAGACAATTTATCCAAACATTAAAGGGGATGTCGTGTGATAAAGTTTGTCAGTGACTTACGACAGGCCGGTGGTTTTTCCGGGTACTCCGTCTTCCTCAACCAATAAAACTGACCGCAATGATATATCTGAAATACTGTTGAAAGTGGCGTTAAACAACATAACTCCTCTTCCTCCTAGTATCTCAGAATACCAATGCAAGTGCCAAATCTAATTGGTATTCAAAATGTTATTAGGTTTTTAATTCGGATTTTTTTGTATAGGTTTGGTCGATGGCCAGTGGGGAGATTGGATAAATTCTTCTTGCTCCGTGACATGTGGTAGCGGTACAATGACCAGAAGAAGAAGCTGTGATAGTCCCTCCCCTGTATATGGTGGATCTAACTGTACGGGTGTAAGCGTGGAAACAGTAACGTGTACATTCGATGACTGTATAGGTAAATATGTTATATATTTAGATGAATGTTTATGACTTAATTCAATAGAACCTTTTAATCTCGATCTCGAATTAATCGTTCTGTCAATAACTTAACTTTTTAACTTGATTGCTCCATTAAGTTCGAAAATATTAGTAACTAAATTGCAATTTAATGTCTATATAGAAAATAAAAAGGACTGTAAGCAAGACGTTTAGATGATTTTGTTATGAAATGCATTTCCGGTCATGCCGTCTTGCCTTAAACATTATGTGAGATTACTGTTATTTGAGTGGAAGCGAACATTTGTAATTTTTTCTTATCGATTGTTTAAATATGCATTACCATTGGAGGTCCAGGTATCATGAGGGAAAGAGAGAAATCGCATTAGCTGGTTTAATCTCGCCACATTTATGTGGTTGGCTCATGTGCTTGTCTCAAGCCAGTATCAGAATTTCCTATGTAATATGTCATGGTCTCCCTTTTAATGTTCAGCGAGGTGAGAGGTGATTGATTATTTTGTTGATATTGGTGGAATTGTTTCTTAGTCCACAAAGGTCATAGTTATATATGACATTTTATCAGTGGTAGCATTATTTTCGTTACATTTTATTGATCCTGATAAACTATGTACGGAAGTTATGTAACCTATGTTAAAATCCTCGACAAACTATGCCTTGCATGAAAAATGTTTAAACATAGGATAACCCTAAACCAACGAAAGACTATTCACACTTTTAGGGCAAATGTTATGCCATTCAGTGGCCTTTCGATGACTGTCAAATTTTCCTATGTCGTGTATTTAGCATGGTCTGAGTATGTGTTTTAAGGTGCATGATTTCAAAATTCAAAATGACTTCCGAAGAAACAAGTGTGATACGTTAATTACAGTTTTAAGGGAAATGATTCAAAACCAATGTATTTTCATTTTAGCAGCAGCAATGTTAATAACATGAATATGTAAAATTACTCACTCTTGGTTATTTTTCTTAAATATATATTATAAACGTTTGAAGATATCAAAGTCGAAGAAGTATTAAAATAAATCTGCAACAAGATTATGGTTGAAATTAGAATATACTGAAGGATAATTTAAGAAGAGTTTGAAGATACCAAAGGGGTAATCAGAATCTGTAAATCGAAGAAGGATAGACAATACAATGGCCAAAAGAAAAGCGACAAACAACGATCTACAAAACACCACAAGCAAAACTAAAGATCGAGTAACACGAATCCCACTAAAAACCGAGGGTGAACTCAGGTGCTCCGGCAGGGTAAGAAGTTCCTGCTCCACTAGTGGCACCCGTCGTGCTACTCTAGTTACAAACCCGGTGATAAGTCATGCATGACGAAAGGACCGGAAAGTGTTTAGCAAATTTATACTGCACTAAGAAAAAACAGGTATATTTTCAAAGTAAACCTTATCATAATGATTTTCTGTAATCAAGGAATTGACTAATTGTAGTTAAATCTAGTTTTGCATGATGTGACTCCTCTTGTCTCCTTCTGACCTAATTATTAAGACAATTTATAGTTAATTTCCATTTATTGTTTGAACCGTATTCATCACTTTGTTTTTGCAGAATCTAAAGAGTTCGCAGGTATGTATATAAATAAATTTTATTGAGTGAGTGAGTGAGTGAGTGAGTGAGTGCTTAACGCCAAATGAGCCATTTTGCAGCTATATCAAGGCGAGAACAAATTATATTTGAAGAGATGATGATGATAATGATGTCAAGCTTAGTTGGATTTTTATAGTGCTAACTCACTGATACAACAATCTCCGGGTAGACATGTCGCTCCACTTTGAAACATTATTCTGATTCCGAGCCACTCAGTCTGCTCTTACTTCTTAAACTTCTTTATGCTGAATGCTTAGCGTAGAAGCAACAAATGATTCGACCGATTCTCGAACCCATGATCCATCACATTCGAAACAAGCAGGCTTTACCAATACGGGTTTAAATGGCTGATAAACTAACTGACTTGTAATCAAGTTTGAGCTCATGCTTCGTGAATGATCTGGATATATATATATATCACGTTAGTAAATACAAACAAAGTATGAGTAACCAGGGGCATGACTACTATTGCAGATAATTTTTCACAAAAATATGTTAATTTAAAGACGAGGACAGAGATAAACATCTAACACCATGACTGTGGAGTTTTACAACGTAATCTCTGGAATTGATTCATATATTGACGTTAATCTCCTACTTCGGAGATATAAAAATATACAAAAGTGTGCTTCCAAAATGAGAAAAAAACAATTGATTTACTTTCACTTCGGACAACGTAAGAAAACGTGTGAAAGTAAAAGATACCAAAGAAGTAATCAGAAGCCGTAAATCAATGAAGGACAGACAATACATAATTGTCAACAGAAAAAGGATAAAAAGACAAACAATAATCTACGAAACTCTACACAGAAAACTAACGATTGAGCAACACGAACCCAACTAACAACCTGGGGTGAACTCATGTGCTCCGGAACTAAGTAATTCATGCTCCACATGTGTTATACGTCGGTTACTGAAGTCTCGAACCACACAAATAAAGTGTCAAGAAACATGAAGATACGTCCAGGCTATCAGCAATAGGTCTGATCTAACCGCAATAGAAGTTGTCATGTTAATCCCCGTTTTACCACATGATCCGTGTAAAGATATGCCACGTGATAGCTATTAAATCAGTCTCAAAGCGTCTGAAAACTCTACTCTGAGAATCACTTTCAAACATTTTTTTTTGTCAATCTACAAAGGTCATGGGTCAGTTCAATCCATATTCTAAAGTGCAACAGTACATTTAAACAACACAAACCAAATAAAAACAGTAAAAGTTTGGAAAACAATGTGATAAACCGGAAGTGAGATCAGGTACTTCGGAAGATATCAACTCCAGTGTTTTTGATAGCAATGACCTTTACATTTCTTACTCCGAATTTCAGTTCGAATGAGAAATATTTACATTTTAATATTAATCATTTGTTGACAGCTTGATATATGGAAACAATCAAACAGTTTTTTTTTTAAATCAAACCTGCTTTTTTACTAGAAATGAAACGAACAAAATAGAGAACATTTTAATTTTTTCAATTTTATTTTGTTACAGAAAATACACCATTAATAATAGGTATTGTTATCGGCGTTACGTTTGTCTCGGGGCTGATTGCTCTCGTAGCAATTTTACTCATCAAATATACGTCTCCAAAAGTAATGGACCACAACATGAACAATAATAACAAACGTAAGTATATAGTGGTTGGTTGGTTTATGGTGTTTAACGCCACTTTCAACAATATTTCAGTTATATCGTGGTGGTCAATTTGTTTTTGGTTTAGGAAACCGGAGTACCTGGAGAAAATCACCGACTTGTCGGAAGTCAATGGCAAACTATATCACATAACGTTGTATGGAGTACACTTCTCAATGAATGAGGTTCGAACTCACAACTTTAGTTGTGATAGGAACTGATTGTACAGATAGTTGTAAATCCAACTACCATGCGATCACGACCATGACGCCCCCTCCTATAATAGTGCCACTTATCTACAGCTTGTTGATGTCCTTTACAACTGACCTTGTAAAGCCAATTTCCGGATTTTAATCCATAAGTATTATTCGATTGAAAACTCGAACAGAAAAACAATATAATCAATCAAAACCTGCTGCGTAGCTGGGTATATTTCAAATGTAAGCTGAATTACGACATGGAGTCTAGAGGCCGCTTAAGCCATAACTGAAATAAAAAGGAAGCATTTGCTTCCATTGTATACATGAAGCTACGTCACTGAAAAGAACATGACCTACTCCTCTGTCAATCCCCAAATACCTAAATGCGTGAACGACATCGAAGTGGATCGAACTGTTGAGGGACAAGCTGTAGGAATGGACCGTAAATGGGAGGCTTAAACTATTGAAATGGACTTGAAGGTGAGAGTGGGAGGAGAGACAAACTTCTAAAGTTGATCGTAGAGAGACACGCATAAAAATTGTCATGCATTTTTATTAAACTGAACATTCTATGCTCCCATTAGTACAATGCAGTTTTTTTCTAACTGTTTGCAAACAAAAGTAGAGGGCATGGACCCTGTTGCCTCTACTATAACAACAGCGATTGATGGTAAGTTAAGTTGATAGGTTTTTTTTCTAGAAATCTATGTCCCCAGTACGTGCAATTAGTTCTCTGTGATGTCAAAGAGATTAGCAACGAAACCGTAGCTCTACACGGTCTTAATGTTGTACAATATGGCATAGTTAATACCTTCACATATACATAAATATACCGGTTTTGCGTTTTGAATGGGATAAAGGTCTATTTTAAGATTTCGGGCAACTTTATAGAATCAGACACGTCATATCCGGAAAAGCGTGTCAGTTCCGTACGAAGTCGATTCAATATTTCAAAGCATCTCTCGAAGTTAAACAGGCGAAATCCTAAATTCGGAATAGAGAACCTACACATTTATGCATTTTACGGATAATAAATATGCAGATGCAATGAACTATGGAAAATTCTATAAAAATATTTAATGCACCGAAAGATATCAATTCACTTAACTGACGAATTCGACAAATGAATTTATATTACCAGAAAGGCATGACTTCAGTTGGAATTGGTATTCTGAAAGTTTACATCCGAGTGAAATCCGTTGCTCTACGGGAAACAAAAACAGACAGAACAAATGGTCGCTAAGAGCTACGGTTCCGCAGCTATCAAAGAGATACACTATATGACAACAAAGTAAGTCTACAAATAACTGTGCTTCTGTATGATAAAATAACAAATGCAAACAAGCAGTAGTAATAAGACAGTTTTAACGGCCATTATTATACATATACAATATACGTACATTGTCGGTAAATATAACATTTATTTGTACGAGCTTTAGAAACAGGCAGAATAGCGAGCATTCGGCGAGCTTTTCAGGCCTGTTTCGCAGCGAGTACAAATGACTTTTATATTTAACGACAATGTACGTATTTTATGTTTATCCTGCAATGTCAAAAAAGTCGGAAAACTTGTCAGATTTAATAAAAAAGGACAGAAACAAGCGTCATTCCTCGCCTTTCATAAATGTTGTCAAGAGTGTCTTCTTCGTAGTCCGCGTTACATTAGTACCAGTTTCATACTTGTCTGCGCCCTCCGCTGTACATAGCTACAGGGTACCAGGAACGTTTATTCGTATAGTACGAAAAGTTTATTCGTCTAGTACGAATAAAGCAAAAATGTATTTGTATAGCAAATATACTGATTGCAGGATAAAGTGGTTTTTTGAGCTTTGTGAATGAAATAAATATAGTAGAACTAATCGTAGATTTTGAATATCAAAATAAGACCACGAGTGACCGAAGTACGCATAAGGATTAAACGAGTGGATGCAATTTGTTCCGCCCACGAGTTTAATCCTTAATGCGTATTCGCTCACGAGTGGTCTTATTTTGATATATTCAAAATGTATGATTAAGTTATACTGTTTATTATATAGACTTCTGTAATATTCTTTTATATTATTTTTTATTTGCACATTTAAACAAAGCATTGCAAAAATTTTGTATTTGAATATATCATTCCGCGCGTATGAATCTATGAGCAATGATAGTGTAAAATTCTCAATCTACAAGTCGTAACTAAGGGGTTCAGCTGAAAGGATCCGCCATCTTGAAAATGTGAATTCCTATATGTCATATTTACAATAATACACAAAAATGATTGAAATGCCTACCTTGCATTTCTGTAGATATCTATTTTAGTGTGCACGACGCGCTTCTGGAATATGTACACTCAAATTCAGGTATCTCGAAATGAAGACAAGAGAAGTCAAAAGAAGGAAATTGAAGGACAGAGACATCAAGAAGCATATTTTTTGTATTATATACGTTTAAATGCTTATATACTGTAATAACATGTTGGTTTTAATGTATTTTACCTTCCAAAAACGTTTTATGTGATATTGTGAAGAGTTATGGATGAAATACGTAAGATCGGTAAACCGTTAAAAACTCGAAATGAAGACAAGAGATGACATGGAAGTCAAGAAGCAGATTTTTTGCATTATATACGATAGTTTTGAATATCACCATTTTTTTTGTAAATAATTGGATTACAGTGTTGTTTTGAATATCACCAGTAGTTTTGAATATCACCATTTATTTTGTAAATAATTGGATTACAGTATTTTTGTTGTTGCAAAAATACATTATAAACATCACACCGGTATAATATATCAGGCATAAAATGCATTTATTGCACATAATATACTTCTTTCCTTCAATTTCCTTCTTTTGACTTCTCTTGTCTTCATTTCGAGTCACAGCTCAAATTGATAAGATTTGAAATCCATATAAGTTAACTAATTTTGAATAAAGTCATTTAAGAGAATGACATGTAATAAAACACGATACGCCGAATGGAAATGCACATTACATATCTTGCACATCAATGTGTAATACAATAATTGCGCTTAATATATACGACAGTGGACAGGAATAGACACGGAGTGAAAATATATGTTTTATTTCACTCAGTGAAATACTGGAACTTATTATATAGATGTATTACGTTCACTAAACCGATACATCTGATGATGGACTAATATTATTTAGGAACTGTAAAATTCAAAAATAAACATATTCAATAAAACATATCAGTGCCAAAGCACAAGCTACTGCACTTGGCGGATGTGAACCACGAGAACTAATAGCCTACCAGCAACAGTATCGACATGTAGAATAATATTGAATAGTATATAACACGACGGGTGTCACTAGTGGAGCAGGAACTGCTTAGCCTTCAGGGGCACCTGAGTTCACCCCTGTTTTAGTGGGGTTCGTGTTACTCGATCTTTAGTTTTATATGTATGCTTGGTGATCGTTGTTTGTCCTTTTGTCCTTTTTCTGTTGGCTATTGTGTTTTCTGTTATTCTTCGATGTACGGATTCTGATTGCCCCTTTGGTATCTTCAAACTCTTCATATAAATTATTATGTTTATCAATTGATATTTACATTACCATTACATGTAATGATATATAACTTATATTTAATATGTATTTTCATATTTTCAGCCGATTTAATTCAAATTAAATCTTAACAAATGTACTGGAAGCCATTAATATGTGATAAGTTTACCGTCTCGGATTAAAATAATAACGGAAGTGACGACATACAAATGGTGGACTTACTGTGAATCAGGAATAAAGCTACCCCGGTGTGTACGATTCAAGTGTATAGAAGAAACTGTACATGGGAAACGAAAGAGACGATTTTTTGAATACGCGATGTATTTTATTTGTACAAATAACCCGTTTGTTTTCATAGACTAGTGTGTTTTATTTCTAGTGTGTCTACGTTAACATGCAATTTGTTGACGCCACAATATAGCTGCAATATTTCTAGAGTTGGCGTTAAACACCAAACAATCAATCAATATTCCAATTTACCATTTGCATACTTCCGACTATGATTCTCAAATTAAATGCTTTACATGAGTTATTTCCCTTTGAGGTGGCAAAAAAGTCCAATTTCGTGCAAAGTTCAATGGAAATGCCATATACCCCTCCTCATAATCTCTTCAAAATTGTATGTCGAGATAACGTTCTATCCATATTGTCCGTCTTAGGGGAAATAACTCGTATAGGAAATGTATTAAAACGTCTATCAATTAATAAACAATTCTTGTTATTTGTATTTGTTTGTTCATTGACCTGTATGTCTATATGTAATTGTTGATGTGTTTATCATTCGCCCGAATATTTGTTATAAAATATAGTCTATAATTTATTTATTGTTAAAAAATACTTCTCATAGTGTTGTTTGGTGATTGAAGCTAGGGTATGATTGAATATAGTTAGTACTCTTTGAAATGCTATTTGGTAAAAATGCCGAGAAGGTTATTTCATTGTATCTAAGTTTCATTTATGCATTTATCTACAAGCTTGGCTTTTATGAAAAGCCGAGTTATGTCGATTTGCACCGTTTTTAAAATAAACTGAATTGTTTAATAAAGAAATAAAGTTTTAAATATCTTATAGATTTGTATTTGTTGTGATGATATGACCATGCTATTTTCAAGTTATAAAGAAAAATACACAAAATCATAGAAAACATCGTAAACACATAAGCCGAGAGCCTTCCTTTTAAACTACATTTTTACAGAAAATGGCAAACTCAAAACTAACATTTGTGAGTTTGAATCTAGATTAGACCAGGTGTACTCGATACAACATTATGTGATAAAGTGTTTCAGTGACTTGCGACAGGTCGGTGGTTTTCTCCGGGTACTCCGGTTTCCTCCACCAATAAAACTGACCGCCATGATATAACTGAAATATTGTTGAAAGCGGTGTTAAACACCATACTAATCCTCCTTCCTCTTCCAAGCATCTAAGACTACCAATGCAAGTGCCAAATGTAATTGGTATTCAAAATGTAATTAGGAATTTTAATTGGGATTTTTTTTAAAGATGTCATCGATGGCCACCCTTAAATATTTGGAAATCCAATTATTCCATGTATCAGTTAGTTATTCTGATGTTAGGTACAGTCAATGGACATAAGTATTCGTCACCCTCGATTTTACGCTATATATTTCATATAAAACTACATTTTTCAAATAAAAATATTGTGAAGCCATTTCTAAGCAGATTTTGATCATTTTTGCACAGAAGAAACAGAAATATTTAAAGATTACTTGTTCATTTTAGCATGATTTTCCGTTAGATTGCCTTTATTTTTTATGATTTAAAGACAATTTGTGTTCTCTGACGTCAAAGGAGTGATATAATATAATAATCAAATAATCAAATTCTTTATTGCCTTTAAACATAAGACATGTTTGTGACATATTCAAAACAAAACAAATAACAAATAAACGTGATACATGACAATATCTGAATTAATAGTAACATGTCATATTAGGAGACTTCTGCCCTAAGTTCTAATGACCGTTTAAGATATAATATTAAACACAATCATTAAAAGGTAAGAAAAATATTTTTTTTAGATGATTTCACTTTGTCCTTTGTTGCTTAGCAACGTAAATGGTTTTGTAAACACTAAATTAGCCTATATTATTGCAATTAAAGGTTGAATTTTGACATCTATGATCTTTTGACTTGTTATTTGACTAAGCGGAACATTTTTGTCAAGCTATACACACTAAAAATGTTAGTTCATATTTCAAAAATACATTTTGATATTTTTATTCATAGTTATGGCCCATCCTTAGCAACATGTTTCCCTATGCACAATATTTTGCTGTATATCTCATGGACCTTTTTATTTAATCAAGTAGAAATTTTCTACACCAACATCTTAGCAGAGACATCTTATCATTTACTAGCCAGTATATATTATAAGAATTCCTTAAACCTTTCAATGCTGAGGCTCTGTAAATTGCTTCTTTTTTTTTCTTTTTTTTTATAACCGAATGTTGATCTTTTAATTATTTAAATCATGAGAGGAAATTAATCTCAGTAATTAGAATGTCAAAGGAACCAAGTCAACTGCGTAAAATGGTAAAGCGGGGTCACAGCGGCATGTAAGGATATAATCTATGTTGAAATTTTTTTAGATGTTTCCATGGACACGGATGCCCTTCTAACTGTAAAACCCTTCACCCAGGTTACCCCAAAATCGAGTTGATGTGTCATTTGTTGTTATAAACAACATATCCATATATCAAATCAATTGGTTGAGGCTTCAAACGTTATGGCAACGAAACATCGTTTGGATGAACGTACGTCGCGTGCGTAAGTTCGTCCGAGCGTCAAACAGAAAAGATAAAAGTGAAAAATTAACGTAGACCATGAGATGCCAAATCTCCTCAATTTTATTTTACCTGCATACATTAAAAAACTAGAATACCATATATAATAATAAAATAAATCATGAAAATCTAATAAATCACTGCATGGCTAGAGGGTCAGATATTTTTTTCCTTCAAATTAATAATATCCGAGATACACCATCTTATAGTGGGGGAAACTAGACCTAAACAAAATTTGTTTAACACAGAAAAGTGTTAACAATGTAGGTCAAAAGTTACCTTATCTGAAGAAGATTTTGAACTCACCAAAGGTGTAGTCAGAATCCTTATATTGAAGACGAACAGACAACACAATGGCCAAAAGAAATGTACAATCGGGGAATCATATAATGCCGCATATGATTGCTAAGCTATATCTAGTAGTTGATATCTAGTCTTAAAGGCACAACATTTTATCCGAACTCTCAGTTAACAGTGACCTAACCATTAGTAAATATTACTAAATACTGTTGTACGTATCAAACTCCATGGTTTAATCACACCTTTCTAGGAAATGAAAATTGAACCTATTCCTACATAATAAGAAGAAGAGTTTGAAGTTACAAAAGGGGCAATCAGAAACCGTAACGGTGGTTAAGGGTATACCATTTATTATATTCAAGAGCTTGACGTATATCGATAAGTTAACCAAAACCAGGGGCGGATCCAAGGGGGTTGGCGCACCCGGCGCCCCCCTAAAATTGGAAAAATTAAGATTTTTTTGCGTAAAATCGTGATTTTTCACACGAAATACCCCAAACAAAATTTTAAGTGCGTCCCCTAACTTGAATTCCTGGATCCGCCCCTGAAAACCTAGGGTGCATGGTCGTATGGACGTGCAGATCGATGGACAATGGTACATCCTATACATACTTCTTTGTTATAATGGTAATCAAAACTAATTAAACATAATTAAGGTGCAATCATTAAGTTATTTGTTGTGTAATGTATAGTTTCTAACTTTATGACCTCTATGTGACCTTGACTTTTGATTGTGTATTACTTCTATGACCTTGACATTTGTTACTTTTGATTGTGAATTGCCTCTATGTGACCTTGATATTTGTTACATTTGATTGTGATTGACCTCTATATGACATTGCCATTTGTTACTGTTGATTGTGTACTTGAAATATATATGTTGTTGCCAGTTACCATGGTTATATTATTTAGTAAATATGAAAAGGAAATTTTACAATGCTTAACTCTCTTAGAAAGATCACCAATGGTAAGTGACTTTTAAACTGCAACATGACATTTCTACTCTAGACTTATCTATGAAAATATAATTGAAGTATTAGTACACAAGGCAATCCTCATATTGCGTCTATTGTTCTAATTATGATATGTTGTACTGTAGATTTTACGTTTGAAATAAATAACATTTTGGAAAACGTTTATGTGTTCTAATAATTTACAGAGGGGCTTTCGTGGTCGTAATCGTATGGTAGTTGGATTTATAACTACATATGCAATCAGTGCCTATCACCACTAACCTTGTAAGTTTGAATCCCGCTCAGGTGTACTCGATACAACATTATGTGATAAAGTTTGTCAGTGACTTGTGGCAGGTTGGTGGTTTTCTCCGGGTACCCTGGTTTCCTCCATCAATATGACTGCCACGATAAAATTGAAATATTGTTGAAAGTGGCATTAATCACCACAACCCTGACCCTGAACTACCCCAAAAATGCACCTGATTTATCACATTATTGGGTTGTGTCCATTGCTATCATTGGGCAGCTTTTCATATTTTAATCATCTCTTTCGGGAACTCAGATGCTCCAGAAGGACATGCAGTTCCTGCTCCAGATGTGCCACCCTTTTGTGTTACTCTTGTTACAACCCTTGTGATGTGTTATTAATGATGAAAGGACCAGTTTGTGATCACGACAAACTTGAATATATCCATGGTTATTTGTAAAACATATTCTGTAACCGTCAACCAAGTCATGATCACTACCGTAAGAAACTTTCAAAGTGATGACTTAACTTAACCACTTGGAACCCTTGGTTCAGTAGCTTCCTTGTTAGTAGCAATGTTCTATCAAGGAAATCCTTATAGGAACCATAAGCTCTGAAATATCGGAACAACTGAGAGATATAATACTCTATGTGCAGGTGCTTCTGGAATGTTACTACATATAAATGGAAAGTTCACAAGAGAAAAATTGAAATCATCTTTTGTCATAAAGTTTCGCTTTTAACACATCAATTCCGAGATGTAGGTCAGGTATGAAGCAGACCTAGCTGTATCTGCATAGCGAAAAAGGTTTCCCACCAAGCTTTGGTCATTTGGCTAAGCAGTTACAGAGAAGATATTTAGAAATCGACCAATCAGAAACAAGAATGGGTTGTGGCGGCCATGTTTGTTAACGGATCAGAACTAAATGAGCAATCATTATAGAGGACCTTCTAAGGATGCTTCCTACCAAGTTTCGGTTCATTTGGCAAAGCGGCTTCAGAGATTTTTTAGAAATCAACCAATCAGAAACAAGAATTGTCTGGCGGTCATGTTTGTTAACGGATCGGAACTGAATGAGCAATCTTTATAGAGGACCTTCCAAGGATGCTTCCTACCAAGTTTCGATTCATTTGGCCTAGCGGTTTCAGAGGAGAAGATTTTTAAGAAATCAGTCAATCAGAATCAAGAATTGCCTGTGGTGGCCATGTTTGTTAACGGATCGGGACGAAATAAGCAATCTTCATAGAGGACATGACATATATGCCTCCTACCAAGTGTAAGTTCATTTGCCCAAGCGGTTTCAGAGGAGAAGATTTTAAAAAATCGACAATTAGAAACAATAATTGCCTATGGTGGCCATGTTTGTTAATGGATCGGGACAAAATGACCAATCTTTAGAGAGAACCTTCGACCATAGATGCTTCCTACCAGGTATCATTTCATTTGGCGGAGGGGTTTCAGAGAAGAAGATTAAAATGTGAAAAGTTAACAGACGACGGACGCCAATTAATGGCAAAAGCTCACATTGCCTTTGGCAAGGTGAGCTAATGAGGGAGAAATGATACAAACGGGCAAAGACTTTTGACTGCAAATTGAAAAGTATAGACAGCTGGATAGAGATAATACCAGTAGTCTTTTGTGACAGCTATAATGTACCCAGTCTTATTTTAAAATCCTTAAAAGAGGTCTTCAAACAAGTGTGGTTCTTTCCAAAAACATTACCTACCATGGTCCATGGCAAAGCTTTCCATATTACAAACTGGCAGCTCTTATCAAGAGGGCCCTTTTATCTAAAGCTCTGTTGTTTGAGCCCAAGGAACCTTCAACAGTAGCCAGATGGTTTTTAAGCTAAACCATACAAAGAATATGTTCTATCACAACTAACATTAAATGGCGAGTTGTATTTGATATGTTTGTTCCTTGAAGCAGGTACAATGTAGGTTTTTCTTGGGGGCACCCTGTTTGTCGCCATCATTAAAACTGATATAACTAAATTAATTATTGTCGACAAATAATCCTAATCTAATATGGATAAATACACATATATTTTTTTCAACATGCAGGGGCCACTTAGATTTTCAAAATGAATAATCCAATGAAATATTATTGTTTTCCGCCAAGTTAATTTTCAATGAGATGATGAAGAGGTCCACTTTGTGCTAGACAACACACTTCGTTGGATTTTCGTAGTGCTAGCTCACTGAAACATCACTCGCGGATAGACATGTCGCACCTCTCAGACACATTTTCCTGATTCCTGATTATTGAATAATTCTATGAAATCCTATTGAGTGAGTAAGGGGTTGTTGTTTAACACCAAATTAACAATCAATCTGCTATTATATCATGGCAAGAAAAAGTTACATTCAATGAAATGATGATGTCTGCTTTGTACTAGACCAACATACTTAGTTGGAGCTTTATAGTGCTAGATCACTGAAACAGCATTTATTTTCTCCTTCGATGTTCTCATCCGAAAATAAATTTAGTCTTTTCTAAACAAGAAACAAAAGTATAGGGCGAGTGACTCGCTACAACTTCAGTAAACGAGCATTTTATTAAACATATGTAACAAATATAGCATGAAAAACATTTTAATATATAAACACAATCAAAACTTACAACTATATAAAAAAATACATTTTTCCCCAAATATGAAGCAAACCAACCTTGTAAAAATTGAGAGCAAAAATCAACGTAACGTTGTAGCGACTCGATAAATAATATTTAAATCGGATACATATATATACCCTAAGCACACATGAATTGCAACGGGTGTCACATGCCGGTAGTAGGTAGGTACCCTTGAAATAAGGAAAGAGAATTACCGTAATTATTCTTACAACGAAAAGAAATACATTTCCCTGGTAAACATGTAGCTCCACTCCGACACATTATTCTGATTTCGAGTCAACCAATCGTTTCTCTTACTCCTTATAACCTGTCAAAGCCTATAATAAGTATAGGAGAATGTCAGAGTAACTTTCCATTCCCTAAAAATAATGGAGCCGGGGCCCCGAAGGGTCCAAGGCCCATTGTTTTTAAGGAATGGAGAGATACGAGGACATTCTCCAACTTAAAATCCACCCATTGTACTTTATTAATTATTAATCTTGTAACAAAAAAGTCTGTGTATAGTATCTAAAGTACAAAAAGAACAATAACTCTCCATTCCTTAAAAATAATGGAGAGTTTTGACAATAGATTTACATAACAGGTGGATTTTAATGAATAATAAAATGAAAAAAAAATGCTTTTAAAATATTTTATTAAATAAA
>MJUT01053566.1:703073-717377 GCA_002080005.1 Gigantidas platifrons
TTTTCTTTGAAACCATGTACCCTATATAGACGGACCGACAGTAATAAATATCTTAAAATAATAGTTCTTGTTAACTATGCACTTTTTTATTGGTCTAAATATAATGCTAAGAAATGGCAATCCGCAGTTACATATGGACTTCAAGAACCAATAAAGAGGGATCAACAAATATCCTTAAAGTAGTGAATCTGTATCCCGTATTTGCAAATTTTGAAAGGGTGTATATAGTTGGCTAGAAAGGGATGCAACATGCATTCATTATTTTGTTTTATAAAAGTACCTGTGTTTTTTGAATAATGAAGAATGAAAATTGATGGTACATTTGTATATCCATGACTGACATATTAATTTCTTGGAAAGTACAGAGAACATGTAAAAAGACTATCCCTTTCAGGGGCAGATCCACGGGGGGGCGCGCCCCACCCTAAAATGTGAAAAAATATGATTTTTTTTGGTGTAAAATCGTGATTTTTCACACGAAATAGCCCAACAATTTTCGCGCCTCCCTCCGCTCGGCGCGATTTTTTTTTAAAGTACGCCCCCTAACTTGAAATCCTGGATCCGCCCCTGCCTTTCCTATTCTGATATGTCTTTAGTGCATCGGTGTGAAGTTCTATGCTTTTTTGTGTCACTTCACTTGGCGCTGGCAAAGCTGGACCTTCTACTGTCTGATTGAGGCTCATACTATTTACTTCAGCCTCCAACTTTGCCGTAGAACATACTTTTCCTTGGTTTGCTCTACCGATCTTTTTTTTGCCCACCCGCCCTTGCATTCACAGTCTGTGATCTCTTTCCACACTTTTGCCTTCTCTGCATTTTCGCGCTTTGCGCGACAAAAAAAAAAAATATTCTACCTCTCGTGTTGTCCGAAAAAAAAATTCTGAACGAAACAAAAAACCATAACCCCCACCCCCCTGCAAGTTAAATGGTCGGTCCCTAAGCAAACCAAGTAAGCCTTGGAGAAATTTTCAATTCTCCGTCTTTTTGTTGTTGTTGAGCAAATGATTTCTGACATTGTTTTACAAAGAATACTATGGAATTATGGGATACTATCCACTGGTTAAGCTACTTAACCACTGGTTAGTTAACCACAGCACTATCCAATGGTTGAGCAACATAAAATTGTCCACCGGATACGGTACCACTGGTTAGCAATTTTATCCATGGGTTAGCCTAACCAATGGATAAAATTAACCAGTGTTTTGAGCAACCCAGTCCTGACGTCATATATGATCATGTTGTTAGATGTAAGAGAATTGATGAGTACAGGTTTTTTTTCTTCCAACAAACATCTAATTTTAATTAGATTGCCTTACATGTAAGAATAAAATGTTTGATTGAAAACGTCCTTGCATCCCCCTAATATTCTGACTCATACAAGTGTTTCAGTTTGATTAAATAAATCCAATAAAACACTTGCATGATCAAGCTGAAAACTTTTACCCAAATAGTTAACACACAGAATGAGTAATACAAATAAAGTTGTGATGAATTTAATTAGCAATAAAATGAAAAACAAAAAATACCACGATTCCAGAACAGTCACAAAATCCAATAATGAGGAAAAACAAAAAATACCATGCTTCCAGAACAGTCTCAAAATCCAATAATGAAAAACAAAAAATACCATGCTTCCAGAACAGTCTCAAAATCCAATAATGAAAAACAAAAAATACCACACTTCCAGAACAGTCTCAAAATCCAATAATGAAAAACAAAAAAAATACCACACTTCCAGAACAGTCTCAAAATCCAATAATGAAAAACAAAAAATACCACGCTTCCAGAACAGTCTCAAAATCCAATAATGAAAAACAAAAAATACCATGCTTCTAGAACAGTCTCAAAATCCAATAATGAAAAACAAAAAATACCATGCTTCCAGAACAGTCTCAAAATCCAATAATGAAAAATAAAAAAATACCATGCTTCCGGAAGTCACAAAATCCAATAATGTAAAACAAAAAATACCACGCTTCCGGAACAGTCACAAAATCCAATAATGAAAAACAAAAAATACCATGCTTCCGGAACACTCTCAAAATCCAATAATGAAAAACAAAAAATACCACGCTTCCGGAACAGTCACAAAATCCAATAATGAAAAACAAAAAATACCACGCTTCCGGAACATTCACAAAATCCAATAATGAAAAACAAAAAAATACCACACTTCCGGAACACTCTCAAAATCCAATAATGAACAAGAAATGTGTGCATCACAAAATATGCCCGTATATATAAATTAGCAAACGGTATAATGGTAATTCAGTCAAACAACTAATCATGTGAGTAGATTATTGTGCGGAAACGATCCTGTTGTCAGAAATTCTATTTATAGTAATGGTGACTTTGACCTAATGATCCCAAAATAAATAGGATTCTTCCCCTTCCACAAGGGAATCATGTGGCCAAGTTTGGTAAAGATCCAATATACAGAACTAAGGTTATCGTGCGGAAACGGTTATGTTGTCAAAAATTCTATATATAGTAACAGTGACCTTGATCTTTGACCTAATAACCCCAAAATATATAGGGTTCTTCTCCTTCAACAGGGGGAATCATGTGGCCAAGTTTGTTAAAGATCCAATATACAGAACTAAAGTTATCATGTGGAAACGACCCTGTTGTCAAAAATTATATTTATAGTAATGGTGACCTTGACTTTTGACCTAATGACCCCAAAATAAATAGGGTTCTTCCCCTTCCACTGGGCAATCATGTGGTCAAATTGGGTAAAGATCCAATATACAGAACTAAAGTTATCATGTGGAAACGACCCTGTTGTCAAAAGTTCTATTCATAGTAATGGTGACCTTGACCTTTGACCTAATGGCCCCAAAATAAATAGGGTTCTTCCCCTTCCACGGGGGAATCATGTGGCCAAAATTGGTAAAGATCTGACATACAGAACTAAATTTATTTTGCGGAAACCTGTGTGGACGCCCGCCCGCCATACCCAATCACATAATATGGCCAGTCTCGAGACGGGCGTATAAAAACAATAAATACTACGTTTCCGGAACAGTTTTAAAAGTCCATCCGTAACTCGTAAAAAGATGCACAATGGACATACCAGTATTAATTCCCCATTAGCTTTATAAATAATGCAATGATAAAACTCCTGATATATTTTAATTTGCACATAACTTGAATAACTATAGCTACATGTAGAAAACTGATTATTAGCATGAGTCCTATACTATACATGTTTCTTTATTTACCAACCTACACACAATAACACACAACGATATAGCAGAAATACTGCTAAATCTGGTGTTAAACACCAAACAATCAATCAATCTACACAACAATGACATTATAACAAACCTTAAACACTCCTGGAGTATACTCATCATCAATAGATTTGGTCTCCTCAAATTTCATATGACCATCGGTGCTATCTGTACTAAACAAGGCAGCTTCTAATGCAAATCTAGATAATGACATATTGCCTGTATCTATATCCTTTAAAATGAAGTCTAACTGACAGATATTCTCTGTATACTGTAGGTGAGGTAGTTCTGTAGCTCTGTCCATGTGGTCAAAGAAGTTAAACTGAAAATAATTTGCCAGAAAATCCACGATAAAAATTGAATACAGTCAAACCTGCCCCTGCAGTCACCTCTATTAAGCAGCCACCTGCATTAAAAGGTCACCTTTTGCTTGTCCTGTCATAGAACATTTCATATAAATTTAACCTCTTTTAAGAGGTCACCTGTCTTATAAGGTCACTTTGTCTTTGTCCCAAAGGTGACCTCTTAATACAGGGTTGACTGTAAATTATAATAATGCATCATGATATTCCACTACAGTAAAATACTGCCTTTCACCGTGAAAAACTCTAACCATCGACCACCATGTTTTTCAACTGAAACACCTTCATGGTACTGTATGTGTACTAAGGACTAAAGCTGTGTGCTTGCTTTCCGTCTATGGCCTGGTGAACTAGATACAACTTTCTGACACAGTTTGTCAGTCACTTGTGGCAGGTCATTATTTTCTCTAGTTTCCCCTTTCCGTAAAACAGACTGCCACAGCATAACTGAAATGTTGTTGAAAATACTTCCAATTTCCAAGGAATATCCAAGACAAGTTTATTTTAAATCGGCCAAGGGGTTAAAATGAAATTTTCAAGTGATTGTTAGGGGGGTCGTCGTGGTCATGATCGCATGGTAGTTAGATTTATAACTACCTATGCAATCTGTGCCTATCAGCACTAACGTTGTGAGTTCAAATCCCACCCAGGCGAGGCCCAATTGATATATCAGCTTTTCTCCACCAATAAACCATACCATCATGATATAACTGAAATATTGTTGAAAGTGGCATTAAACATCATAAACCAAACCAAACCATCAAGTGATTTTGGTAAATAAGCATACATGTACTTTGCATAATCAGAAAACTCTTTGAAAAAAAAATATTTCCAAGAAAGAACCTATTAACAACTTCTGAAGAACTCGGTGTTATGTACAATGCAGATGAATTTGAGTTCATTCTTGTTAAAAAGTTTAGAAGTTTTGGTCATTTATAAAAATGTGTATTTCTAGTAAGAGTAGACACCTTGGACAGAGAATAGAATAGTTAGATACAATTATGAATTGGCATTAATATAATGTATTCAAGGTTTAATTGGGCTCGGTGATTTCTATTTGTTTAGTGCGAAAGGATATGCCGGTATGGATATAAATGAACATGATAGACTATCATACACCATTACATTTAAACACAAAATAAAGTCAAGAAACACTGCTTGTATTATAATGCTCTTCTATATTTCATTATAACTGTATCTGCATTACCCATTAAATGATTTACCATATCATGACATACTCTTTATTGGTTCAAAATATTTCTCTCTTCTTCATCATAATAAGTCATTTCCTATGCAACATGAAACTGAAAGAGCATATACTAATCATAAGGACTTGTTTTTATGTAATATTTACTTTAAATAAAAAAAAAACTTAAAAAAAAAAATACTCCCCTAGTGAAATAATTTTTTTTTTTAAATGTGTTATATTACATATAAACAAGTCCCTATGATGCTAATTGTAGGAAGTTGGCCACTGTGGATGGTATTTTGGACTTAAGTACTCTTAATCTCACAAAATGCAAGGACAAAAACAACCATCTACAAAGACATATATTTTTTTTGTATATACTATTTCTTAAATAAAACTCACTTTAAACTGTAATGATCCATTGTTTATTGTCTGTCCATTAATACCTGTAGTATTGAGAACTTTAAGTACAATGGTATAATCTGACGACAACATGGACAGATCTTCCCATGTAAAAACAGAATTTGTGAATTCATACACGTTCCATGCTGTGTTCTTTACGTTGTAACTCTTTAGGTTAGCTGTGTCACTTGTGTCATTGTATTGGAACAACTACAGATAAATATATACAATAATATAAACATCTGATTATAGTCTATAGTAAGATAGAAACACTTCGTAAATTAAATCCAGACAAAATACAATAGGCATAATATCCTGTCCATACACTTGATACATATATGTCATATGTCATATACCTGTTTGAATATTTTCACGTTCACTTTTGTCATTCTCAATATACAAAAATTGCTCGGTACTGTGAAATTATTTGAAATATTGTCATTCAATAGGTTCTTGTACAAAAAAGTATACTGAAGATTAGATATGTTTTCTATAAGTGCAATACATTCCTGAGTGAAGTAATAAGTAGACCATGGGTATAAGACATGAGGTTGATATCACAATATTCATTTTGTATTGGATACGAAAAGAAGATCTGAAATAATGAAAGAACATGGAAGATGGTTTATTGTTTACAGTGTTTAACGCTACTTCAACAATATTTCAATTATATCGTGGTGGTCAGTTTTATTGGTAGAGGAAACCGGAGTACGCTGAGAAAACACCTACCTGTCGCAAGTCACTGACAAATTGTGCGTATCACATAATGTTGTACCTAGTACACCTCGACATGAACGGGGTTTGAACTCACAACTTTAGTGGTGATAGGCACTGATTGAACAGGTAGTTGTAAATCCTAACTACCATATGATCACGACAACAACCACGACAGCCCTTCAACACGGAAGATAATAAGCTGTACTTCTGTATACAACATTACATCATGTACTATTTATAATTAATAAAGAGAAATAACACAAAAGTATAGTAGAGGAAAATGAAATTACACATATCTAGTCTACCTATAGAGCCTAGTACCACCTACACAAATAGTTGTATTACTGTCAGTGACAAGGTGTACTTGATAGTCTATAAACTTTATGAGATAGTTAATTCAATAGGAAGGCCAATGGTTATTTCAGGTACTCCATGTTTCTCCACCAATAAAATTGACCAGAAATTAAACATTGTCGTACATACAAATGTATGTAACTATAGATAAACATCCCATCCATACCCAAAATACATTTCAAGTCTGCTGAGTAAACACTTAAAACACATTGGCTATGAATGATTTTTAAAATTTACATAGATAAACAATAAAAGGGCTAGCAACATGATTAATTAAGAGTAAACTTGTTCTACAGCTAACAAATACAGTCTTGGCCTTAATCATTTTCACCTACATGTACTTGCCCAAAAGCCAAATTTAGAAAAAATTTCTATTTATTCAAACAAATTCTTTCATAATTTTCACTTGTCTGAATCCAGTTTTACATGTCCTGGGCTTCAGGAAAGTGGGTTAGCGTGAAGACTGCAAATAAAACTTGATTAACTTCCTAATTTTGATCTTGTTTTGTTTTCCATGATCTAGGAAATATTCTTTTGAAAACAGCCACAACATATTTATATACATAGCTACCCTTGTAAATACAACTCCGTAATATAAGTGTACAACACTTTAAAAACAGCCTCAACATATTTATATACATTGTAGTTACCCTTGTAAATACAACTCCATAAGAGTACAACACTTTGAGGTCTTTACTGAGGGTAATTGACTCTTCTCTCATCGTCATATTATCTGATCTCAACCGATTCCAGTCTATACTGATTCCTTCATGAACAGCATTGCCTGTGTTTTGTGTCATGATAACTAGGACAGTGGGTGGTCCAATGGCTGATATCACATAATGAAGTGTATCTTGATCACCCCTGGCTTTAATGTAAGCCACACCTCCTTCACAATCTTTCAGACATCCAGGGTTAAGGAATGTCTGAACCTGAAATAAAAATTATGATAATAAAATACAAATCTGTCATGTCAGTCATTTCCAAGGTCTGTCGGACATGTTGCCATGTCCAGTAAAAGGTTATGCATTACTGGACCAAATGACAAGTATGAATCTGAGCACCTCCTCTGTGGAGTATGTGAATGTCCTGTAAACTTGATGCTGGGTCCAGAAATTCATTCTCCTTTACTGGGCTGAATGTCCATTCAACTTCAATTTATCTTGGGAAAAACTGCATGTACATTGTACATTGCTTTGCAAGCCAATTTTATTTATAACAGGAGGGTTACATAAGCTTGTATTGCTCATGTAGTAGAGATTTAATTTAAATATTTCCCCCTTCTCAGCGAATTCTAGATTTTTTTTACCTCATATACATGTATCCTACATAATACATTGTAGGTACATGTACAGTTATGTGCCATATATCTGTTCCCACTCAAATAATTTACTATATATTTCATATAAAACCACATTTTTTAAAATCAATATCTTGAAGTCATTTCCGATCAGATTTTGATGAAATTTACACCAATAATCTCAGAATTGGTTGCTACTTTTTCTGATAATTTTGAAATAATTTTATGATTAATACTTTTGGAGAAATCACGATTTAAAGACACATTTAAGATTTGGTGTTCAAAAATAACATAGGTATATAGGGAATAATGACGTTAAAAATTAATATTTGTGTTTAAATCATGATTTCTTGAAATTATTTGAGTGGGAACAGATATATGGCACATAACTGTAGTTCATCATGTATATTATATTTCAACATCTATTTACTAATTTCAAATCGAGCCAAATATCTCTGTTAGCTAAAGATATCTCACAGATTTTTAATAAAAATGAAGAATCTACTTGTAAATACAATGTATCAGAAATCCTTGTTTTTCAAAAATAAATTTATTAAAAATCCCCCACTACAACCATGACAGCCTATATTAAGCATGAGATCCCCGGACTTGCTTCCAATATTACTGAAATTGTAAATGGCATTGCTACATGTAGCTCCTTAAATATATTTTTTTAATGTATATACAAAGTGTATATATTATGCTTGCCATCTCAATGTATATTAAACTTTTAGACCCCAATGACATTCACTCATTAAATATTGCATTTGATAAGGAACATTTGCAACTTTTAGACCACTGCAATTGAAATCTATGAGAAATTTTGGACCTCATTATAAAATGATATACCGTATATAGACCCTTTAGTCTTCAAATTCATCAGTTCATTCTTGAATATAAACATCATAAAACATGTACATGTCATATGTGTATAAAGATGATTTATCAGTTGTGTAAAATATTACTACATTATAATCTCTCTGGTTGCCATGTGGGAACATGATTCAAGGAATAGAAATAGGACATAGTTTCTCCACTTAAGATGATTCAAATACACACCTAGTCCTGGCTTAGGATGTACATGCTTGGTGGCCTAGTAAAAGCCAAATTTGATAAATTAAAAAATATTATAAGCAATTACAGAAGAAAATACAAAATTATATAATAATACCACTATGTTGATTCATAATTTATATGTTCCAAGGGAGACAACTACATTGTACACTGTACACGTATGTTAATTTACTGTGCAAATATGGAGACTATACACATTTGTACTAAGAATAAAAATAAAATGTTGATATAGATACAAAATGCACAATGTAGGTGTTTATAAACTATAAATTTTCTAAAACTTTGCCATGAGAAGAAGACATTGATTAATACTTGGTTATCTTTTTACAAACACATGAATTCATAGCCATTGATGAATAACCAAACATGTTAAGAATTATAATCATTTATATCAGCGATATTATGGTTGAAGCTACTAGTAAATTTTATTGCTCTACTTAATCAATTCATGTTACATTTTGGACACTCCAAAAGTAAATGGAATTTGTCCTCACCATTACAAAATTAGACAAAATTGAAAAAAGATCAAATATGTAATTTTTCTTATCACACTGACAGTGGTCGTTTTTGTTACGACATTACCAAAATTTGAATCTCCATTGACCAGAAATTATCAGCCCAGATGTGGATGTAAGCAGTGTCTCCTTCAATGGTGGGTAATTTAAACAAATTTATTTTCCTTGTTTGTTTGTCTCAAAATTTACTCATTAGATCTAAATGCATGAAATTTACACGTTTATAATCTAATATTAGCAAGAAATTAACACTATACATTTGTAATTATCCTTCATTTTTGGTTCTGTTTGTAAATTTTCATTTTCCCATTATTGTATAAGTAGAGCTGTTACTTTACTTTCTAGTCAATGGAAATTTTGGAGATATTGTAACAGAAACGATTGCTCCTATAAAAAAATATAAATCATTCATAATGTAATTATATAAGGCGAGCATTATATTTTTGGAATAGTTCAATGCATAATTGGGGAACCTTAACGCTTATGGTCTTCTTTGAAAACCTGTGGAATTATGAATCCAACTGAGATCAGGCCTTTTGGGTGCAATAAGCACATTTGTGGAGCATGTCGAATGATTACATTGATATTGTTCGGTTCAATAAATATTTTTTCCTACAAGCTTCCATAGTTAAAGTAATATTACACCAGTTTTGGGTGAAGAAAATTTTTCCCTGAAAATTTGATTTTCAATACAGCGGTACCTTTACTAAAGCCATTCATGCATGTCTCAAGTCGAAATATGTTCCCAACAACTAGAAATCTGCAAATCCGTGTGCATGTTTATCGTCCTCGCCATTATTGTGGAGACTGATTAACTTTCGGTTGCTTTGTTCCGATGATTGCAGATCATAACCTCGTGAAGAAAAGTTTTGGCCCGATGATTGCCGATCATGATCTCGTGATGAAAAGATAAACAATCATGGATGCTGAGGTAAGCACGCACACATTCCTGACAATGATTATTGAAGAATACGTCTGTTTCATGTCGTGTGAACCAATTTTTTTTTGCAATTATTCTTATGTGGTACACACGGAATATACATTTTTTTTTTCATCAACTGAACATTGCACATGAGCGATAATCTCCCAGAAAGGGTTCAAATCTTGGGTCACACACATATATCATTTGCATTACTGTACTGGAAAACAGAATTATCTGCTGTCAAATATTTTGCGATTTGCTCTTAAAATCTGCTTTTGATTGGATTTTTAATGTTATGCAGTTGATTTTAGTTAAATTTAAGTGACATAATGATATTAAGTGAAAATATTTAAACCAAAAATTCCATGATATTTGCCTTTCATATTACTTTAATAACCATTGAATATTTATATTTATTTCTTTAATTTAATGGGATAAATATTTATTGTTCTTAACTCCGCTGGCATTTGTTCCATCATCTTAAGTGGGGAAAAAGAATAAAAATATAGAATCAACCTTCAAAAACTTTCCAAAATCCGACACATGATTTGCCTAATACATTGTAAGCCTGTGCAAAGTTAAGCTCAATCCGAAAGCTACAGATTTCGCACATTTGTAAATTTGCAGATGAGTTGGGCCTTTCGGGTACCATAAATTCGCATTTGTGTTCATTGATACAGCTACAGTTTTTACTAGGATTATTTTGATGTTTAAATATTTTCATAGTTTATAACCTATAGAAGAAGAATATTTGTATGATGTATATATATATGTAATAAAGTACTATAGACTTTTTTATATATAAAAATGCTGATCTGAGCATGTAAGATTTTGTTATGTACAATGTATTGTTTCAATCTATTACATTTTGTATGTTTTACATATGAAAAGGTTTTGCTCTGTGCGAGTTGTTTTTTGTTGTTGCAACTTGCAGTGATCATCATGACCATAATCTAATTCTTCATGCTCGTTGACTCAGTCTGCGCCAAAAAATCACTAGTCCTATGCCCCCATCTAGTAAAAATTGCAAAAAATTTACTTTATCAAATAGAAAAAATTTTCTTTCTTCTTCTTACCGTATAGAGTTGCTGTTCCAGCTTTAGCTAGTTTGTCAAAATATTTTTGGCACAGACTGTTGACTGAGATAAATTTATTACTATAAGTATCAATAATGAGCAATAATCACCATATAATTAATCCAAAAATAGTATGATAAAGATCTAATTTTAAAAGTTATACTTCCTTTATTTAATTTTATAATCCGTGGTGCGCATAGCAAGCAAGAAGCAAACAAGATGAACTGTGAGCTAATGATCACTTATGATACCCCCACATATATGTTCAATGTGCATAAAAACCAACAAAGTCGACAAACAGGAAGTAGGAATCTGATGGGTCCAAAAACGCTTCTCCACAATATGGTATATCTATATGAAGCTTGTGACCAAATATCAGATTTCTGCCATCAATAGTTGCTGAGAAAAATATCTTGGGACGGACGGAAGGACGTACAGAGGTAAAACAGTATACCCCCCCCCTCCCCGGTGGAACAGGGCTACATGTACATTGAATATAAAGAAAGTTCGTAAGAGCTATGGTACCGCCGTGAACTATCAATAATTGCTAAGAAAAATGCGACGAAAAATATCTTGGGACAGACAGAGGGAAGGACGGACTGACAGACAGACGGAAGGACGGACTGACAGACAGACGGAAGGACGGACTGACAGACAGACGGAAGGACAGAGGTAAAACAGTATACCACCCCCACCCTTTCCGGTGGAGCGGGGGTATGAAAAGAACGTTCGTAAGAGCTATGTTTCTGCCGTGAGCTATTTAATTTTTCCAATGTAATCAGGTTGTGATTTAGCTCTTGGAGCTGGCAAGAGGTACAGTAGTGAGTACAAAAAAATAGGTCCGAGAAACGGAGAATCAAATTAAATCTCAACGGGATTGTATGTTGGAATAGTTCAGTTCCTAATTAAATTCCATGGTAAAACTTTCGTTAAATCGATCACTGGTTTCTCTTAAACTTACTGTTCTAAGGGCATTAGCTGTTCCAAATAAAATGATCAACGACAGTAGAAAGTATGATTTGGACGGGACGTTTGCAGTTGCCGCCATCTTAGACAGTCAGATCACATGATTCACTCTCAGCTGATGAGCGTCAAGTCACAACCGAAAACATCTATCTGATAACCACAAACAAATCTCAAAATGCTATAAACTGCTGGGGTCTAATATGGATTAGGCACAGCCTACAGGCGAGCATCGCATCTACACCTAGACATGTACATGTATTTTACTAGTCTATGATTATGAGTCCACAGTCTCTTGAAGTTCCATAGATTAAAAAAAAATAAGAAAAACATTTGTTTTCTTATTTGTTTTTTAGTTTTTGAAACTTCAAGTGACTGTGATGAGTAAAACGTCTATCATTTAAAAAAAAGTATATCCTTTTCATCCGGTGATCGTTCACAGGGGCTTTTTACGATTTTTTTTTATCCCTCGACTACTTTAAAAAATGTACATGAGAGTAGTCGAGGGATAAAAAAAATCGTAACAAACCCCGATTGGACCTTAATTTCCTCGCGTTTGCCACGGGGGTACGTATTTTCAGGGCTAGTAACGATGTAGGGCCTCTATTTGTGGGTCCTGGGTCCACACGAATACTAGAACAACCTACCTTCTCTAAATATTCTTGTCCAATTCGTCTGAGGGGGACCCGGTAGGTATATTTAAATGTGGCAGTTGAAAAGAGAAATATCTCGGGAGTGTAACGTATCACAAATAAGCGAAAAATATTGAGAAGTGGGGAAGGGGAAAAGGACAGATGTTTACCTTGAAGTAAGGAAGAGGAGGGGGCATATATTTTTTAATGAAACAAGTGCCTGTGTGATTTTCCCAAGGATTTAGTCCTACTATATAAATCCTTGATTTTCCGTTAGATTGCCTTTTATATTTTCTTATGATTTAAAGACAATTTTTGTTTTCTTACGTCAAATGTGCTATAGGGATATTTTAATAAAAATAAAATCGGAAAACTCAACATTTGTGTTTAAATCACCAAAAAAAAACAAAAAACCATGCAGACAAAAATTACTATCAGATAAACAAATAAAATTTAAAGAATTCTGCTGTCCTGAAATAAATTTCATAAAAATCTGCCCAGAGATAGCTTTGACATATTTTTGTGAAAATATGTGGTTTTATATGAAATATAGTAAAAAATCGAAGGTGACGAATACTTATGTCCATGTACTGTACCTCTTCCGCCACGATATAACTGAAATATTGTTGATAGTGGCATTAAGCACCATAAACCAACAACTATTTGTGCAATCACTAAAGTTATGAATCCCACTTATGTCGAGGCGCAATCGATACAACATTATATGATATTATATGATAAAGTGTGTAAGTGACTTGCGGAAGGTCGGTGGTTTTCTCCCGTTTTCTCCACCGATAAAACTGACTGACCGCCACGATATAACTGCCTGACCGCCACGATATAACTGCCTGACCGCCACGATATAACCGCTGAACAGTGTTATAAAGGCATACAGGCCGTCAGAATTGAATTTTTTGTTTATATTCAAAGTTGCCAATATTCGAAGGTTTATACTAATAAAATGTTCTGAACAAAAAGCCAGGTTTAAAAAATATGCTATAATGTCGTAATTAGTGAAAAGAATTCGAATGTCTGATGGTGGATTCGCCATTAACACGACCTAATTATAAGTCTGTTGCAGTTCCGAAGTTTGCCGAACACTGATTACTGCTATAAATAACAGAGAAAGCATGTTGCATGTAAATCGTTAGAATTAATATAATTTAAGAGATATATCTATGAAATTGGACCCCGGGGTAATCAGTTAATATTATATAATGGTATTAAGTAAGAATGACACTTCAAGTAAAATCGGAAATACGTGATGAAATTAATAAAAACAAACCCAAACTCTGCAAAGGAGCCCGATAAAGGGTACACTTGAGTTGTCTTGTTGATTATATTTTCTTAGAAAAAAACCAGATATGAAGTTCATTAATTTAGTCTCTAATTTAAAAGAGATACCACCTAGCGTTTTCTCCTGATAAAAAGAATATTTAAAAAAAAAACTACGATGCAATTCTATTGTCAAAGTACGATTCGGCCGAAAAAAGATACTAAATTATGCTTAGGCCATACAAAGTTAATTTCTTGGTTCTCAGGCCCGCCCGCATGTGGAAATT
>MJUT01053566.1:717510-732028 GCA_002080005.1 Gigantidas platifrons
TTTTTTTTTTTTTACACAAAGCTTGCTGAATCCTCCTTGTGTCATTTTCGTGTAGAATCCGTCAATGCTTTTGTTCTTCCACTATTCGATTTGTGCCATGTGCACATTTTCGTCATCAACAAACAATTTTGCACATGCGCAAATGCTTTCCCGAATGAGTTCACTGTCAGGTCGTATGAATATTGCGCGGGTCAACATTGAATTATATACTGGATGCAATAACATCAAACAGCGACGTATTTCCTTCGTTCTATGCTATTTACGTATGATATTATGAAAAATTTAAACTGTAATTAGTATAAAACATCAAATATTGGCAACTTTTAACATAAAAAAATCAATTCTGACAGCCTGTATGCCTTTAAACACCATAAACCTAACCCTAATTGAGATCTGGGATAGATAAACCTAGATTACATGTAAACGTTAGATAAAATCGAAGTGGCAATCAAAAATTGACATACAGAGACACTGGCAACATTGGGCAGACAAGACACACACACAACATAATACAACCCAACAAAGAAAATATGAGAAACAAAGACCCAACCAAAAACCGGATTGAACCCCATTTGCTCTCGAAGGGTGAACAATTCCTGCTTATAGACGCCCATGTGTTACTCACATAGTCAAGTTCGGTATAAAGAACAGGCTTATTGGAAGTTATCGCGATCGGTGATAATTAAAGTAAAGAAGAAAACCTAAATCTAAATTTTCAGCTCCTTCGATTTATTTATCGATAGGTATAATCTTTTGCACATAATACGATTAAGTCTAATAATTATGTACCTAGTACAAAATCCGATATATTTTTGTAAAGAATAGTATGGCATGAGAAAAAAGGTCGTTTTTGTGATGATGTGAAGGATTATAAACCATGTATGTCTCGTGGGTTTATTTCTATATTATTGATAATACTAATGCTTAACCCAATAATATTTTATGAGACACTGGTAGAGCCCATGTGGCTCAATGAGTTAGGTAGTTGGATTACCTAACAACTCATACAAGCCCATCACCAATACGGCGTAGGTTCGTGTCCGTCTTTGTAAATTACAAAGATGGTGCACTCGACTCACAGCCGCAAGTGATAAAGTTTGCCAGTTGCTTGAAATGGCGTTTTATTAAAACACAATAAAATCAATCAATCAATGAGACACTGGTTCTCCTTACACTGATTTTGCCTGAAGAGGCTTATGTTGGTGTCTCCCCTTTTATATGTGGTGTTACACGAGTTAGGTTGTGTTAATGTTCTCTTTCATCGTATTTATTTGAAGTTAAATTTGATTACTGGACCAGTTGTTACAAGATGATATAGCTAGGATCAAAGTGGTGGTTGAACCAATTATTACAAATGATTCAGTGGTGTATGTTAAACCACTTGATGTTGATGCTGATAATTTACCAATTTGTGTTGTTACTAAGACGATTAAAATTTAAAAAAAAAAGAATGAGGGACTCATTTTACCATCAGACCAGCATGCCGATATTGACCTCTCTGATACTTTTATTATCGCCATTGAAAATACGTGTAGCCCAGAGAAAGAGAACTTTAAACCACACCATAGTAAAAAGGTTAATAATGTCCACTTATCCTGGAGCAAAATATAAAACTCTGAAATTCTTCATCTCCGTGAGATAGCTCACCTATCGGAAGAAGCAGTAAAAGTTAATAGAATGGTTTTTTTTCTTCAAGATGGTGTTCTTGCGAGAAAATGGGGGCCAATGAGGCTTCCTCCGAAGATGAAGTACAATAAAGTGGTACACTATACTATAGGTACTACATTTTGTATTACTATATAGGCAATATATCAGGACACTCCATTGTCTGGTCACTTGGGGTGAAGAAAACTTGACACAATGTTGTACATTTCGTTTGCCGTCTGGCATAGGCTTAAACATCATGTGCCACGCTCCCTGCGCATTAATGATCTCTATTGTAGCCTTTGAAAAAGAGTAGGCACGTTGTAGTAGCTAAAAAGATTAAGTTTTTCGTCTCTCCCAACTCTGTATACTTTTCTAGTGAGAGTCAAAAGTCGTTGTCCTGATTAGCCCGTCTCTACCCCACTTCTATATAATGTTGAACTTGTCCACAATATAGCAATAAGTTAATACATATAGCTGATGCTCTCTCACGTTTCTTTTTTCTCCATCTCTCAAATAGTAGCAATATTATACAATTAAAGCTTTTGTATGAGGTCGATACGTGGTTATATCGACCAAACAGAAGTATATCGACTGAGGACGTAGTCCGAGTTCGATATACTTCTGTTGGTCGATATAAACCACCAATCGCAACTACTCGGCCATTCTCGCTACCCTATGTATGAATGGCCGAGTAGTTACGAGTGTATAAATCACGTATCGACCTCATACAAAAGCTACAATTGTTATATTATTAATCCACATTATTAACAAATATAAGGAAAATTTAGCAGAAATTAAACATATTTGTCCAATGCTGTAACTTTTGATTTCTGTATTTTTATGGAAAATTTATGTTTATTTTTAGTAACGTGCTGTATGACGGTGCAATCTGCTATTTCTACATTACTAAAATTTTGGGAAAATTTATGTTTATTTTTAGTACCGGTAACGTGGTGTATGACGGTGTAATCTGCTATTTTCTATATTACAAAAATTGTTGACAGTGCAACCTTTGTTTATACAGTATATTATGTGACTTGGTATCTACCAATCAAATTTAAGAATGATATCAGATTAATAATATATATGTATATTGTGTCCTAATCAGGATACAGACAATATGATATCAGTCTATGCGGACCTATTTGTGGCAGATTGATTTTTTATTGGATTAAATGGCACTTCACTGATGAATTGTTTTATGAAAAGAAGTTTAGTTTTCTGTGTAATGTTTTGTAAATCATTTTTTGTCCTTTTTCTTTTGATTATTGTGTTGTCTGTCCTAATTCCATTTTGATTACACCTTTGGCTTTGGTATTTTCAAACAGTGATAGTCACTAATTCCACAAATACAACAACAACAAAAATCAAACATAACAACATCTCACCTTCACTGAACTCACTGTTTGTATATTGCTATGAAATTTCAATTTAAAACAAAACTTTAAAAACACCCTTCTCCAAAAAAGATCATTGATTTCTTTAGAAATTCTTGACTACCGGTAACTGCTACTAAATATATTCGAAACATCAGATTTATTTTTGTCATATACTGTACTATGAGTAATCAACAGATTCTACCATCTTGGCTTCTTGAGCCAAAATCCAGAAGGAAAAATGTGACTTATTTTACATTATCATATTATGCCTATATCTAATATATTACAATTATGCTTGCCAAAGCCTCTATCTGATCATTTGAGTTTATTTGTTCAAATACAAATTGTATAAACAAGACAAAGGTGAAGTGTAATGATAATTTAATGAATATTTACAAGATAATTATTAATGTCAACAAAGTAGGCACCATTAACTTAAACAGTAACTAACAAAACTTGATCTTTCGTTCTTCTTGAACTAAACTAAAAAATACAACGCTTTTTGTTCCGTCTTATTTGACTGGAGTACTTCACTGTAGATTTCATGATTGATGAGCATGGTCACCATGTTGATGGTGATGTACGTGTTCTGTTTTACAGACTATCACAGGAATGTGTGCATGATGCACTAAATAGTCGCTGACACTTCCTAGGATGGTTCTACGAATAGTTCCTAAACCCCGTGAACCTGAGACTAGATACGTAGCGTTCAGCTCCTTTGCCTTCTCTAGAATTGCCTGGCCTGGTTCTCCGTTCACTCTGAATACTTCACCACTTATCTTGTAAATAAAATGTCATAGTTAGTAAACACATTAGATATATAGATAATGGATAGGATAATTACTAATGAAATGCATTCATATATATATATACAAATGTTGTTAGACACCAACCGTTTTCTCATGGGAGAGGGACAATTAGAAACAAATATTTTGTTTCATCTCTGGCCAAACAAATTTTAATGTTTCCATATACCATAATTTTTCCATATGCCCATTATTATTTTGAAGAGCACAAAGTTGGCTTCGATTAGTGAAAGAAGAAAAAAATCTGCAAGTGGGAACTCCTAAATTTTAGATACACACACAATAACATATAACCGACACACAGAGAATAGGCCACATCGAACAGGGTCTGCCAATGACAGTTCATAAATACTTGGAAATGAAGAGTCTATCTTGTATTCCCAAACACTATCAAAGCAATTTTTTAGAGGACGATCTACAGAACACCCTTACAATTAAATAAAAGTAATTTTCAGTCGAATATTTTGTTTTCTTTTATACAGAAGCGAAATTGCTCAAAATCATATTTTTGTACAGGACAATCAAATTCAGATCCTTTGCTTTAGCGCAGAAAACCAGACATACCTGTAGATTATCTAATTCTTTGTTTAATTTAATGACTACTTCTTTATATCTTTCTTCTTCAGCTTCTACAATTCTTTGGACTAGAGATGGATCTCCTGGGATCAATGCAACGCCTGCAATAGTTAATTTTATAGTAAGGCACCAACCATTTTCTTATCTGGAGTTGGGTAGCCGCATCGGTGGTGTAATGGTTAGCGTGTCTGCCTTTAGTGCAGTAGATCGTGGATTCGAGTCCCGATTGGGTCAAACCAAAGACTATAAAATTGGTATTTGTTGCTTCTCCGCTAAGCACGCACCATAAAGGCAAAGAACAAAGACTGTTATAATGTGAATGTGTCCGAGTGGGACGATATGTCTACCTGCAGGCTGTTGTTTCAGGGAACCTAGCACTATAAAAAATCCAACCAAGTGTGTTGGTCTAGTACAAAGCCCGCCACACCATCATCTCATTGAACATTAACTTGTTCTCGCCATGATATAGCTGAAAAATTGCCGAGTTGGCTTTAAACAACAATCACTCACTCACTCTGGGTTTGGATCCGCATCTGGCTTCCATATATTTCCAAATAAAAATAATAATATTTCTCCCGACAATGTTGATAAACAATTAATTGTGTTAAAATCTGGTTTATTTATTCTAGGTTTCCAATCTTGTTCTTGATATGAAATATATTACGATGAACTGTTTAGAAAAGATCAACATTCTTCTACCAAATGTTGACAGCCTTCAACAAGTTGAAGATTATACGAGTTTGCACACGACTGTTGAAAAGGTTAAAACTATTTAGAGGTTTCATAAAAAGGAAACATCAGCCATGGAAGTAATGTTTCAACCAAGTGACAAATCAGAGGTTTTACCTGACCATTGAAAAAGGTTAAAACTATTTAGAGGTTTCATAAAAAGGAAACAGCAACCATGGAAGTAATGCTTCAACCAAGTGACAAATCAGAGGTTTTACCTGACCATTGAAAAAGGTTAAAACTATTTAGAGGTTTCATCAAAAAGGAAACAGCAGCCATGGAAGTAATGTTTCAACCAAGTGACAAATCAGAGGTTTCATAAATTTAGTATTGATAGAGGAGACAGCAGCTCTGTGTGTTTTCGCAGAGCTTCTGGTAATTGTGACAGTCTGTTCATGGGGAGTAGCCATCTAGGATTTTACGAAAAGATTGACTGCTCGTTGTTTATAAAGTCAGGTGAACAGTAATTTAATTATCTATACATGTATACTAAGAATTTATATATGCTAAACATTTACTTTTTACATTTACTTTTTACTTACTACCATAACTAATATCATTGTACTGTGCTACAAATACCAGAACTACACGATTATCAGGTTTATGAAATTCTGCAACGTAAGCTGAAATAAAATTAAATGAAAATCTTTAAATTAACATCTGTTTTGTCTCCAATAACAAATATAAACAGGAAGAGATCATTCCAATGTTAGATTTTGTTTTATCGACAACATATTTATTTGATCCCGTTTGGTGGACCAAACCAATGTTTCAACAGACAATCGGTATTCCAATTGGTACAAATTGTGTTCCACTATTCGTTAATCTGTTTCTACGCGCTAGAGGCAGATTTCCTATCGGTGTTTCTCAAGAATAAAGCTCATGCCTTTACAAATCAGCTTCTGTGCTATACAGTTGAGGTTCTGTAATTCCCGATTCGGTGATTATCTGCATCTGATCTACTAAAATGAGCTTGAAATAAAGGATACTCCAGACACTCAAAAGTCTGCTTCTGTAACCTTAACCTTGAAATCGACAAGGGATGCTGATTGAAAACAAAATACCATGATAAACCACAGGCGTTCGTGGCACGGAATTAACACCCGGGGGTCACCCCTTTTAAACTTTCTGTTTACATATTTATTGTCAATAATAAAAAAAAAATATCATCTCTTTATACTTTATTTATCGTGTTCGTGTCCATATACTATAATAAGCATACAATCTTATTGTAACAACAACTTGTATATCCCGTCGTATAAAAGGGTATATAGGGCCGGCATATGCAAGTTTTTATTACAATAAGATTGCGAGGAAACTTTATTGAAAATAAATATGTAAACAGAAAGTGTTAAAAGGGAAGGTAATTCCGTGCCACGAGCGCCTGTTGGACAAACTTGATGACAATATTCCAGAAGCAACATCGTGTGGAGATTACTCAAATACTAGTCTAGGGTGTGTTCCTGCTATGCCATACGGTGATGTTCTGGAATGTGATGACACAAAAACTACTCAAACAAGACCATATTGCTCCCTTGTTCAAGTCATTGCTACCAAACGTTTACGGACATCACAAACTGGTTGAACATTACGAAATAGCAATAGCTACAATGGATATGTTCTATTTACCGACAAGACCTTTACCGCACTTTACTATGAGTAACTAACACGACGGGTGTCATATAAGAACCAGGAACTGTTTAGCCTTCATGAGACCACGGGTTTACCTCGGGTTTTTTGGTGGGGCCCGTGTTACAGTCGTAACTACTCGGCCATTCTCGCTACCCTGCAAATAACCTCGTATGCAGATAGGAGAAATTCTTCTTAAATTGTTTGCCGGAAGTTAATTATATATAAGCCGCACAAAAATCCAATATGGAAGACTTACTAAGTAAAATCTTTAATCATGCAAAACTAATTAAAACTTTTAACTTTTATCCATGAAAATAATTGAAATATAGAAAATTGTTTAAAATATAATTTTATCAAACTTTCATGTAACTGACATGTGAAAAGTAGTACGATTTATACGCCTAATGCATACGAGGTTATTTGCAGGGTAGCGAGAATGGCCGAGTAGTTACGATTGGCCCGTGTTACTCATCTTTTTTAGTTTCCTGTGTTGTGTTTCTACTTTGTTGTCTTCGTAATTCTGCGTCTTGTGTCCAATGTTACCCGTGTCTCTGGATTGTCCATTCTCGATTGTACCTTCGGTTTTTCTCCAAGTTACCGTTAGCGTTTATTTCCAATATCTGAGATAAATATTATGGACGAGATATTTCATGACAACCGGTGAAAATACGAAATTAACATTAATTAAATATGAATGCAGGAAACAACAGATATGCTACACAATGTTGTCTCTCCAATGTGAGTGACCTTTCAAGAATGAGACAAGTGTCGGTGTAGATCGTTCGTGTAAAGTCTTAGTTCAAATAAAAAGGTCAATACAAGAAGATAATTGAGATAGTTACGTTTTAAAGAGGAAAAGTAATCAATCAGATATGTAAGCATCCCAATTTCTGATAATTAATGATACTAATGTTAGGGACCGACCATTTAACTTGCAGGGGGGGTTACGATTATTTTTTTTCGTTCAGAATTTTTTTTTCGGACAACAAAGCGCGAATTTTTTTTCCAGAATTTAACATTAGGTTATATGACAAAAACTCTGAATCAGATTTTTTTTCCTCCACCAAAATCAAAATATTTTTTTCAGCAACATTGGGAATCAGAATATTTTTTTTAGGAAAAAACCATAACCCCCCTCCCCTTCAAGTTAAATGGTCGTTCCCTTATGGAACAAGCATTTATAATTTTACAAAACTTTGCGGGACGAGAAGTAAGCAACCATGAAAACATTTTATCAAAATATCTTTGTTTTAGACCCTCATTTCTAATTGTCCTTCAGCGATAATCAAAACACGTGACAAGCTTTCCCAGAGATATCTTTCTTTAAATGTAAACAAGTTATTTAGATACTAGATAAAAAAAATATATAATGAAACGCAATAGCTAACCTAAATAACTTACTTTTCAGTGCAGATTTAGAATGGTCACTCCCGTCCATCGCTATGACCACTACACATTTTTCCTGTTCCATTTTCCACCGTGTTTCAGATGATGAAGACCAATTTTAAACTGAATGTGTGACCCTTTCTAATCTATCTCAAGGTCGAACAAAGTGTCAATTTCGTATCAATTGTCAGCGACTACAATGTATGTAACTGTAAATAATGTTATTTTTTTCTGCAACACATGTAGGCTAGTGCATAGTGTTAATCAGCTACATGTTTAATAGTTACCATGAATTAGATATCAGAAGTTAATCAGTCATTTTTCTTACTTAGTTAATTATTTAATTGATAACATTGGATAAAACGGATTTAAATTGTTAATATTTTATAATCTGGTAAAATGCACTCGGATAACATCTTCACTCTTTGTAAGACACTAAGTTTACTAACCCAAAGTGCACTAACCTGCGACTGTTTTTTATGCGCGATGAGGAGAGGGTGTGAATTATGTGCAATAAGTTCTGGTTTTCACTACAAATAATATTAGGTTATCTTCAAAGATGTTTTTTATTTTGGTATATATTTATTCCCCCCCCCCCCCCCCAACTGAAATATTGTTGAAAGTAGCGTATAACCCAAACGATATTATATCAATATTCGCAAAATCTGATTTTTTTTTATTGTATATTACGCCTCCAAGACACACACACAATATCTATAATAAGGGTAGCACTGCAAGAGGGACATGATTTACAGATTATTGATAATTTCAAGACGTGATCGGGGCTATAAACCGAGCCTTTGATATTACATCATTATAACTTAATGTATCGTTTGATGTCACTGACCAGTAACCCATCCACCACAACCTCGGGATGGCAAATTCCTATATTTGTGCAAATAATAAAATTAAAAACAAAAAATACCACACTGTCGGAACAGTTCCAAAATCCAACAAGCAAAATCATATCATGCCCACTCACTTTCCTGGCTTAGTACAGGCACTTCCATAAAAAGTGGCAGGGTTAAACTAGTTTTATGGGCACAAAACCTCACCTCTTAGGGACCGACTATTTAACTTGCAAAAGGGGGGGGGGGGTTATGGGGGGTTTTTTCGCTCAGAAATTTTTTTTCGGACAACAAAAGAGTTCGAATATTTATTTTTTTTTGTCGCGCAAAGCACGAACATTTTTTCCAGAGTTTAACATTAGGTTATATGACAAAAACTCTGAATCAGATTATCTTTTTTCCCTCCACCAAAATCAGAATATTTTTTTTAACCCCCCCCCCTTTTCAAGTTAAATGGTCGTTCCCTTAGTGGAATTATGCAGTCTTGCAAGTGTTTCAACATGCGAGTAAAATGCCGACCCTCGCATATAACTTGATGAATAGCGTTGTTTTAAAGACACTTGGACTTTATTCATAATATATTTAATCTACGTGACACAAAAGTAGTTTATCATATGTACATGTATTATATTGGTTCTATAAAAGAGAACTGTGAAAGACTTTGGTCATCACTTAAATATCGGATAGTACACAAGGAAATCGGAAGATAGAATAGGGAAACATTAATCAACTTTAAATCCAATATCTAATATTCGATTTCATATTTCGTCACCTGTGCACAAGGCGTTAATATCTTCAAAAATTCTTATGAAATTAGACGATAATTAAAAAAAACCTTTGACTTAAAATCTAATAATTCAATCTTTAGAAGACGGTGATGGACAAAAAGTCTACATATAAACCACAAGTATGACCATAACGTTATGAGTAGTGAAATATAAACTTCATACACAGGAACGGTTGGTATATCACTATCAAGCAATCTGATTTAAATCTGATTGGCTATCGAGATGTGGAAATTTATATTGGTAGAATATTTAGGTCGTCTCTTTTGTCATAGAGTCTGGTAGAAAGTTGACAATTTGTGTTAAATATGAGGTAAATTCGAAAAATGAGACAATGGAATCTGTGTCTATTGTTTCTATTATCTTAAGTTATGTGGGAGTATATTGATGGAATCCCGTAGCAATGTTTTGATTATTTATCAGTTCAATATGCTAGTACCTGTATGTGAGATTATGGAATTTAGCGTCTGTAATTCTTTTGTCGTTGACAAGTTTTTGTATAAACTCTGCCTCGTATGAGTAAATGAAAAGATCGATAAAGAGAAGGAAACAGTGTGATTTATTGAAAAATGTGCTCTCAGGATTGGACAAAGAAAAAAAATCCAAACTCTACGACAAACGTAATGACTTCACCTGTTCAGTAGCCAACTGTCCTTTCATCAATACCAATATTCTAGCAGCACCGGTGTATAGCGTTTACATTTCATAACTAATACATTATACCAGAGCCTGTGCCCAGTCCAGTTATTTTCTACTGCTGACGCAAGAGCTACTAAAACAAGGATTCGTTGCTCTTATTTTGAAGTCATCACTATAAGAATTCCAAGTTGGTTGTAAAGAATGCACATTAGAGTAATACAGAACAAGCGTGTCAAGATCTTAATACAGAACAAGCGTGTCAAGATCTTAATACAGAACAAGTGTGTCAAGATCTTAATACAGAACAAGCGTGTCAAGATCTTAATACAGAACAAGTGTGTCAAGATATTAATACAGAACAAGTGTGGCAAGATCTTAATACAGAACAAGCGTGTCAAGATCTTAATATAGAACAAGCGTGTCAAGATCTTAATACAGAACAAGAGTGTCAAGATCTTAATACAGAACAAGCGTGTCAAGATCTTAATACAGAACAAGCGTATCAAGATCTTAATACAGAACAAGCGTGTCAAGATCTTAATACAGAACAAGCGTGTCAAGATCTACAAAGTTTCTAAATATCAATATAGAATGCTTTTTCTTTTTTGCGTCCTTTAAAAATGCGAATTGGTTCACTCTCGACGAATGTGGTTAGTCCTAAAGCAGAGCTAATCTTGATTCAAAGTTGTGCGCAGATCCGCCTTAATTCTACGTAAGACGTAGGCCCCATCCGTATCTGGACTAAAATTCCAACATTTGTAAAGGGAATGAAACTATCAATTTAATTAAAATCAGGATTCTCCAATACAAAGCATGTGTTGTTTTCAAATTAATGAAATATCCATTTAACATACATGTAATACTAGTAACATTATTTGCTTGAATTTGATTATTGTCAAGAAGTTCGATTCTTAATAATATCAGAACTTTTAATCCATTTGTATTCTCAAATAACAGGAAAATCCGTTTTTTTTCTCATTTATGTAACATCATATTAATTCGTAGATAAGATATTATTGCACCTTACTTTACATTCTCCTACACAGAGTTGTCTGCCCTTGCATTCTCTACACCTTTGTCAAGTCTCAATTTTATTCAACTAAATTCACCCAGCCTTTTATCGTCAATAATGTAGCACCATAAGCTCAAGTTTCAAACATTTATCTTACACTCATTGTAGATTTTAATAATTTTTGGATTTTTTTTCTCGTATCATTTCGTTACGTTCCAGAATTAAAATTTGCAGTTTCCTAAACAATCTCAACAGTCGGAACGGAACAGCATTCAGATAATGTTAAATTCATAGCCGTTCTTATTAATTTCGTTTGTTTGTTTTTATTGAGATATTCTTGTGTGAAAGTTTGAATTTAGACATTGACAGAGGTTACTGCAAGGGAATGTAAGGATAACACTGTAAGAGATTCCTTCCTCTATACGTTTGTGTATATAGGCAACATATTATAGAGTTAATTCGTCATTTTACACACAACAACTGGTATGTGTGAATGATGTAACAAATAACTGCTGACACTCCCTAGTAATGTTTTACGTATCTTTCCTAAACCACGTGATCCAGTGACGATGTAACTGGCATTGAGTTCTTTTGCCTTTTCAATAATTGCACGCCCTGGGTCTCCGTATGCTCTAACAATATCACCTTTTATCTGAAAACCAAAATAAATTGTGAATAGTGAGTGATTGTTGTTTCACGCCATCTCAACAATTTGTCAGCCATATCATGGCGAGAACAAGTTAATTTTCAATGAGATGATGATGAGACCCGCTTTGTACTAGACCAACACGCTTAGTTGGATTCTTATAGTGCTAGCTCACTGAAACAGTCCACGGATATACATATCGCTCCACTCGTACACATTATCATGATTCCGAGCCAACCAGTCTTTGCTCTTTCTCCTTAAGTAATGCCTCCTGCTTAGAAGCAACAAATACCAATTTTATAGTCTTTAGTTTGACCCTAAATTATGAATAATATTGAAGAAGTCAGAGTTGTCGAGCCTAACACTTCTTAGGGTGCCCGAGTGGTTCAATGAGTTCTAAAGGTTGTTGGATCTAACAACTCATATAAGCCTATCACCTATGCGGCGTGGGTTCGCGCCCGGCTTTGTAAATTACAAAAAGGGTGCACTCGACTCACAGCCGCAAGTGATAAAGTTTACCAGTTGCTTGCCCATGGTCGGTGGTTCTCTCTGGGTACTCCGGCTTCCTCCACCACTAATACTGGTCGCCATGATATAACTGAAATATTGTTGAAAGTGGCGTTAAGACACCAAAAATCAAAATCATTATCCTAACACTTCTTCATTCATTTTTCGTGCTCGTCACAACTCGGCCGATTTCGTTCCTCATCTGATGATATATTTGATGATGTAATTGCTTTAAACGGGTTAGAATTGATGTTCTAAGGCAAGGTTTAATATCAAGCTTAGCTCTATTTGTGTCTTGTTAATTATTATATTGTCTCAGATTTCCTAGATTACCTTTGGTACAATAAAACATTTATTTACTGGTTATTCGGACAATAGTAAGTTTATTATCCCCCTCGAGATCAACTGTTAGTGCCCGCTTTGCGTTAGGAAATAGTTGTTGTTTCGGGGTAAATAAATTTGCTATTGTCCTCATATTCAGTCAATAAATAGCCTATGTGTATTATATTTTCTTGAAGAAAATTAATTACTGAATGGAATGAAATGAGCTAACTGTGTGGTTATATGAGTAGATATAGCTTGAAGCGATGGTTATAAAGATTTCAAAATGTCAGCTTGTATCTCATTTGGTGGAATAGTATAAAGTATGTTATTATTATTTTTTTTTTTATATAGAACTACAAAGTGCAGACAAGCTCTTGTAATTAATATTACCTTTAGTTCGTCCATTAGCGTCTTCACTTTAGTCATTCTGTCACTCATTTTCAATTCTTCTGCGTCAATTAATGTCTGTACTAACGACTTGTCTAATGGTCCAGCAGCTGAAAACGTTTGAATAAATATGCGTTAATACTTGTACATGAACAGAAATGTGTGGGTATCTAATTTAGTGCGCACGATACGTTTCTAGAATGCCTTCATCAGATACGCTCAAATTTAATTCAAAGAATAGTGAGAATTCAAAAAAATTTAGAATGCACCAGAAGTAAATACACATATAAAAAAAATGCATGTAGTGCAGTCAATTGCAAGAAGGACAACGTTTACCTTGTATGACAAATCAACAACAGTAGTTAAATATAGAGCATGCTTCCAATATTGTCGTAAACACTTACCGGTCCTCTCCTCATTCATGACTTATCATCGGGTTTGTAACTAGATGAACACGACGGGTGCCACTAATGGTGCAGGAACTGCCACCCATTCCGGAGCATCTAAGTTCACCCCCCCCCCCGTTTTTTTGTAGGGTTCGTGTTACTCGATCTTTAGTTTTATGTTTTTGTTTTGTAGATCGTTGTTTGTCCTTTTGTACTTTTTCTTTTGGCCATTGTATTGTCTGGTCTTCTTCGATTTACGGATTTTGATTACCCCTTTGGTATCTTCAAATTCTTCTGGTGTATTTACGTTCTGAGTTCCGTGTTGTGATGTCCGTTAAGATTTAACCATACAAACGATGTTTGGCTCGTCTTTACCTCCAGTTGTTTGTAGGAGGGCTCATGTCTTATTTAAGTTATTTGTGTTTGTTTGGTTCGTCTTTACCTCCAGTTGTTTGTAGGAGGGCTCATGTCTTATTTACGTTATTTGTGTTTGTTAGGTTCGTCTTTACCTCCAGTTGTTTGTATGAGGGCTCATGTCTTATTTACGTTATTTGTGTTTATTAGGTTCGTCTTTACCTCCGGTTGTTTGTAGGAGGGCTCATGTCTTATTTAGGTTATTTGTGTTTGTTAGGTTCGTCTTTACCTCCATGTGTTTGTAGGAGGGCTCATGTCTTATTTACGTTATTTGTGTTTGTTAGGTTGGTCTTTACCTCCGGTTGTTTGTAGGAGGGCTCATGTCTTATTTAGGTTATTTGTGTTTGTTAGGTTGGTCTTTACCTCCATGTGTTTGTAGGAGGGTTCATGTCTTATTTACGTTATTTGTGTTTGT
>MJUT01053566.1:739018-766769 GCA_002080005.1 Gigantidas platifrons
TAAAACATAAAGGCAAAACTCATAGAGAACTTACACTTTAGGACGAACCCGAGTACTCAAGTCAGACGGGACATCTAGATAAGTAAAACATAAAGGTAAAACTCATAGAGGACTTAAGTTTTAGTACGAACCCGAGTACTCAAGTCAGACGGGACATCTAGATAAGTAAAACATAAAGGCAAAACTCATAGAGGACTTAAGTTTTAGTACCAGCCCGAGTAGTAAGTCAGACGGGACATCAAAATAAATAAAACATAAAGGTAAAACTCATAGAGGAGTTAAGCTTTAGTACGAACCCGAGTACTCAAGTCCGACGGGACATCTAGATAAATAAAACATAAAGGTAAAACTCATAGAGAACTTACACTTTAGGACGAACCCGAGTACTCAAGTCCGACGGGGCATCTAGATAAATAAAACAAAGGTAAAACTCATAGAGGACTTAAGTTTTATTACGAACCCGAGTACTCAAGTCAGCAGATACATCTAGATAAATAAAACATAAAGGCAAAACTCATAGAGAACTTACACTTTAGGACGAACCCGTGTACTCAAGTCAGACGGGGCATCTAGATAAATAAGACAAAGGTAAAACTCATAGAGAACTTCAGTTTTAGTACCAGCCCGAGTAGTAAGTCAGACAGGACATCAAAATAAATAAAACATAAAGGTAAAACTCATAGAGGAGTTAAACTTTAGTACGAACCCGAGTACTCAAGTCAGACGGGACATCTAGATAAGTAAAACATAAAGGTAAAACTCATAGAGAACTTACACTTTAGGACGAACCCGAGTACTCAAGTCCGACGGGGCATCTAGATAAATAAGACAATGGTAAAACTCATAGAGAACTTAAGTTTTAGTACCAGCCCGAGTAGTAAGTCAGACGGGACATCAAAATAAATAAAACATAAAGGTAAAACTCATAGAGGAGTTAAGCTTTAGTACGAACCCGAGTACTCAAGTCAGACGGGACATCTAGATAAATAAAACAAAGGTAAAATGCATAGAGAACTTATGTTTTATTACGAACTCGAGTACTCAAGTCAGCAGATACATCTAGATAAATAAAACATAAAGGTAAAACTCATAGAGGACTTACACTTTAGGACGAACCCGAGTACTGAAGTCAGCAGATACATCTAGATAGATAAAACATAAAGGTAAAACTCATAGAGGACTTACACTTTAGGACGAACCCGAGTACTCAAGTCAGACGGGGCATCTAGATAAATAAGACAAAGGCAAAACTCATAGAGGACTTAAGTTTTAGTACCAGCCCGAGTAGTAAGTCAGACGGGACATCAAAATAAATAAAACATAAAGGTAAAACTCATAGAGGACTTAAGTTTTAGTACCAGCCCGAGTAGTAAGTCAGACGGGACATCCAAATAAATAAAACATAAAGGTAAAACAGATAGAGGACATAAGGTTAGGTTTCTTCTAATTTTAATTGACTTTGAATAATTTTACAGACAGTCCTTGATTTGTCAAATATGCATATGGTACATATTCGAATAATAACGTATTTTTATGAGAAATTCTATTTTCAGATTGTTGATTGATTGATTGATTGATTGATGTTTAACGTCCAGATGCACATAAATAGATCAAAAGTGGTTGGTAATGTTATAGTATTTTGTACAACTGGTAATTTAAAAAGAATATCCGAACAGGCAATTATAAATAACAACTGTTTTTTTTCAAAGAAATATCATAAAAAACACTTAATTTTGTCCGTTAGTTGTTACAGATACCAACTTGTCAGTTCAGAAATATAAAGGTACTTACTTCTGAAAGCGAAAAGAGAAATGTCACTTCCATCCATGGCTATCACAACTAAACTAGATTTACCATCCATGTTTAATAATAATGAATAATGTATAGACTGTATGTTGACAATAAATCACATAGAATATTATATTACATATAAACTATACCATTTAAACTTGCCGATTCTATTTACAACTGCCCTTTTTCCATTTAATATTGATTTAGTAATTAGTAATCTTATCTGATGAAGACATATATAATGGTGGATTTCTTATTTAACAGAAGACTTATCACAACACGTAGAAACGCGCCCAATTTCACACCGTAACATACCATCGAATATCAAAATCATTCATTACCACTCTTACGTCACACGGCGATATTGAAATCGTGATACCGAACATTTTCAGATAACTTCATGTCAGAACGACGGTATAAATCTTTCTCTTAACTTCTCAAAACACGATCGAGATATGTGTGAGAATATTTATCTTGTGTTTTGTGTTCAATCTTACTATGTGTGATCATGTGTGGTCTAGGTCCACGTCTTGTACTATGTACGTTATCGATCATGAAAGGTCGAATATGACGATTTGAATGAGATACGGGTCTGTTTAACACTGAGGAGCAGGCCGAACCGTACGTTTGACAGGTCCGTCTATCCGTCACGAACATCATATCCGACTTTTGTAGACTGATACTAGGTGTTATAACAGCTGAAACAGAGAATAAGGCAACAACGAAATTAAAAAATGAAAAGTTTGAAAATTACAAAGAGGTACTCATGCAGAAGCCCTAAATCATTGACAGACAATACAATGGGGGTACACTCTACTGCTTCTGACGTGTATTTAATTGTTGTTTTTAGTGTAATCGCATGGGGCAGCCCAACGGATATATATTTACCGAAGAAATAATGATTTAATTATGTAACCCCACATAAACACATCAATATTATATTGGGATTGTAGAACAAGTCACCAAGGATGAGGTAGACTGTTTGTCCCATAACACCATAATTTTATTGATCTCAATAAAGTAATGTCTAAAAATATATATTTGAATGTGCCGATCTCCCGAGACAATGGTCATGTACACCGCGTGTACGTGGTACCATGGACTTTGTGGAAACAAGAACTTTGCCACGGGATGATGCCATGCATGAAGTGTAGCCTTTTAATGTTTTCAATATCACAAATGTGTTCCCTTTCTTCGGCATAGCTCGACCCTTCTAGTGTTGTATAGCATCCAGGAGTGTTGCGTCTATCGACCGCAATGTTAATACCGTCTATTTTCATACTCGTATTTTTTCCTTAGTAGATTTCTTAGATTAAAACTCATTTTTCTATGTTAAAACAAATTTATGACTTCCAATATGAATTATGTATCTTTCCCGGTAATGATGTTATATTTAGTAACAATTAATTTATTATGTGGATGATTACGTGCAGTCATTATTTTTGTTTAATAATTGGAAATCCAATAAATACGAAAGTTTTACATTTCATTATCTTATTCCTGCACGTTAATATCTTTATGTCATATTTGATAGAGCAGTTAATAATTGAAGATGACTCGTACATTTTATAGAAATGACTGTTAAATTGTCTGCAGAAATGACGTTTTGTCACTTTATAACTTCATGTTGAAGTCTACAGTAAAATATAGATTTCTGAATAAAAGAAATAATGCCCTACAGTACCTTATGTAATACACACTAAATCGCCACGCTCCGTGTATTATTTGTCAACATTTCACATGGATAGTTGTCCCCAGAACTCCCTAATTTACTTTATTCCGGTCAATGAGGACGTTTCTACGTTCATGACTTGTCACCTGGTTTGTTGCACGTGTAACACTACAGGTGCCACTAGTGGAGAAGGAATTTACCCTTCCGCAGCACATCAGTGGGGTTCGTGTTGATCAATCCTTTGTTTTCTATATAGTGTTTTGTAGATCATTGTTTGTTCTTTTGTTCTTTTTCTGTTTGACATTGTATTGTCTGTCCTTCTTCGAATTAAGGATTCTGACTACACTTTTGGTATCTTCAACCTTTTTCATTTAACAACGTACACTTCTGTCAATGACAGATCAAGTAACCATAAGATTCATGATCTACATCGTATACAATAGAGCACTCTACACTGAGCTACTGCTTAAAAAGCAGGGAAACGTGATATTAGCTACTGCCTATAAATTAGACCATTCTTAACATATGTACTTTATTACTGAATATAAAGTTGAAGACTCAGTTCTCAATTATAGTATAATTTTAATGATGTATTTTGTAAAAGTGTAAATAACTTAACGGTAAAGCTATCTTAAATTTGTTACATGTAATTAAAATGATATACAGCAGATGATCAGTTACGAAATATAAAACATCTTCACTTGCCAATGCTTTGGCACTGACATGATTTATTATATATATTTATGTTTGAGAACTTTACAGTCCTATTTAATGTAATTGGTTAAAAACTAAGAGTTTCCTTCTTCATGCATAGGTGACAACCTATTTAGACCCTTTCGATTTCTTGCTACAAAAGACTATTACATTATTTGGCTTTCCTGTCTTTTGGCTATGAGCATACCTGTTATAGGCTATTCCGGAAACGCCTTGTACACACTTCATTAGATTTCTACGTTTTTATTACGATACGAGGAGGGGACGATGCCGGGAATGGTATATATGTGTCTTAGCATAAGCTCCATTAGCATAAGCTCCATTAGCATAAGCTGAAATCTATATATTAATTAGAGGACCCTTAACATTTGCGCAAACGGGGTATATAAAGAAGATCTCACAAGAATGCTCAATTATTGATATGACTCGGATAGCTATTAGTATAAGGTCAGTCATTTCCTAATTTGGCTTTCATTAACTGAACGTGTACATTTTGTCTTATCATATCAACTGATGGGGCCCATGTTGCTCTTGTTTTAAGTCTTCTGTGTTGTGTTTTTGTGTTTTGTTTGTCTTCGACTTGTGTCCCGTGTTGTAAGTGTCTCTGGGTTGTCCATTCTTGATTGTCATTTCGGTTTTGTTTGTCTTCGACTTGTGTCCCGTGTTGTTAGTGTCTCTGGATTGTCCATTCTTGATTGTCATTTCGGTTTTGTTTGTCTTCGACTTGTGTCCTGTGTTGTTAGTGTCTCTGGATTGTCCATTCTTGATGGTCATTTCGGTTTTCTCTATGGTTTATTTGTTGATGGTAAAATAAATTATTACAGTTAAACCTGATACGTGTAAAGGTAAATTAATATCATTACATTCGCCAATTAACAATTCAGACTTTTCGATGGAAGCGTTTCTTGTCTCGTTCAAAGTAGAGCATCTTCGCTAGCCAAGGGTTACGATCTGCTCCTCTTCTCTCCACCCTTGACAGATTAAGTCAGAATTGTGTAATTCCCGTGTATCGCCCTCTAGCGGATTTATGAAGTTCAGCCCATTGCATTACATCATTATCAACCAATGAGAACGGTTGTACTATTACCTGTTCAAAGGGATGTAGCCTAAGACTTCAGTTAATTGAGCAAATACTTCAAAAGTTTCTGTAAATATCATTATTCTGTGTTTGGGGGGGGGGACAAAGATTCATGACAAAGTCTACAGTGTTCTCCACATGTCGCCATTGTTTACATTTTTCTTTCTCTACATGTGATCGTTACATGATCTTTTGTTAGACGCATTTTAATTGGACACATCCACCCACAGCTGCATCGAATAGAAATATAAACCGTGAGGACCCGAAATTCCGAAATTCGGATCTAGACTTGACTAGCGGATACATCTCTACAGTGAGCAGAAATCAACACAACTCAATTCAACAATGGAATTACCTGTCGAACTGGTTGGACTTCTCGAGCACGCAGGGATAAATGGAAAGAAATTGACTTGGAACCTACAAGTTAATTCCGACGCTATATCGGTCAAGCTGGTTTGGATAAAGGCTAGGAAACCCGTTGAAGAAACAGGAGAAACTACCAGCCGGCTCCAGAAAAGTAAGCACCTCTCACCTTCCACCAGGAGAAGAAACGCCCGACGTATCGACCAGTGGAAGGCGAAAAGGGAAACCGTTGTTGTTACTAAAACTTGTGTTCAAACACAGACAGCCGACCTCAACCCCTCTATACACGAAACGACGCAAACAGAGCAGCTTAACAGCGACGCCAAAGCCATCAACATTCCAATAGTATCGAAAAATAAAAAGGAGCGATCTACACAGACCAAATGTACATACACTGGTATGATGCCTATAACGAAACAAACCACCGATCCTGAGGTTGTCGGCAAAGAATGGAAAACCTGTAAAGCGGTACGAAGTCCGTGCGACAGAACGAAACTAGCCTACCAAATGAATTTTAGAAACGGATCGATATCTCTATCTGATCCATTCGACCCGAACGATCAAACTCTCATCGATCGCTATCCTGAATATAATAGTACTGAAACAGATATTGGTGATAGACCACCGACACCAACACGGGATATAAATTGCAGGCAAAGACCTAGTAAGAAGAAGAAATATATGTCCGCAATACCTGAGCAGAGTAGCCGGACTTAAAACCCTCATATACTACTACTACTAATTCCGACTTAATCTGCCAAGGGTGGAGAGAAGAGGAGCGGATCGTAACCCTTGGCTAGCGAAGATAAAAGAAGAGAGGCAGGTCCCAAAAATGTAGATGAATTGCACGAGGAATATGAAAAGAACACATGCTCTGTTTACGTCTTCCATTTTTTCACTTCCTTTTACACTGCATAAAAACAACTTACTATATTCACGTTGTAATGTATTTATTGAATTGTCACTACTGTCGACAGCAATGAGAACAAACATCATGTTGTCCGCCATTTTGAACGGCCCCTGTCTTGGATATATTAAAGTGTCCTTACAAGTATCATGAGATCTTGGATTGTAAAAATTGAACATCAAAGCCAACGAAATTTATGGGTTTTAGTTATTACATGTGTGGGTAAAAGAAATAATATATGTTATATTTCTCACAGGTGTTTAATTGGACATTCTCTAGTTTATAGTTGTTTTATACGGATTTGTTTGTTTTTAGTTTTGATGCACTACAAATATAACATTTATTCTGGTATACAAACACTTAGAATTTACAAGTTTGGCAAGCCATCGATTTATTTTATAAAATAGTATAAACTAACAATAAAATTTTGAAGGAATGGGTATAAATACGTGAATAATGTAACGTTTTTTTTTTCGCCATTATCTTTAAGGATCGACTATGAAGTAAACCGTTATCTATACAGTCTTATCTGTCACAACAATGTTTCGTACGTCCGTTATTTATACTCTCGCTTTTCTTTATGGTCTACATGTAAATGGTAAAGATGTCAAAAACACCTTCAATGTGTCGATTCGTATGCCAAACGTCGTTTCAACAAAGGCAAGTATTACTTATGGAGTAGACTACTTATGTGTTCCTCTTTTTAATAATGTTTAATATATTAGAAATGCACTCGGTAATATTGCCAATCCTCATTTTATTTTTTTTGCTATCTATTTGTGTCAGGTAAACGGCAGTAGTATCGTAGAAATAATTACATGTACAATGTACATCAGAATTGTAGAACAGATTAAAAAGTTCCTGTGTCAAATAAACTAACACATTCCACAGCTTTCCTTGTCTTCTATGTATTTGTTTTATACACGTATTAAATGTCGTGAAATATATTTTTATTATCTCAAATGTATACCTGCTTCCAAATTTTCAAATGTCATATTACCTGTTGATCACATGATTCTTTGCCAAATTCAAAATTATACCAAAGGTCAATCCAGCAGAGACCTACATTGCTCATTATACTAAAGGTCAATCCAGCAGAGACCTACATTGCTCATTATGCTAAAGGTCAATCCAGCAGAGACCTACATTGCTCATTATACCAAAGGTCAATCCAGCAGAGACCTACATTGCTCATTTCTTCATGTTCATGTTACTCTGTTGTCATCTTTGTTTCACTAGACATGTGTCATATGTCACAGTTACTAGATTCCTAATAATTCTGTTAATGTTTACTACTGTCAAAGACATTCATAAAATTATGTGATAAATATTTTTTGTTTGTTTTATAGCCGGATGCATTACTTTGCCATGCTGTCAAACTACGTCCAGAAGAGTCATATATATGTAAGTTATTGATCAAGTACAGAGAACTGAAACACCATTAGTTCTCTCAAAATGCAGTGGAGGTACTATCTTAATATGTATTTTTATTTGAACTCGTTCTTTGTTGACTAAATAATACCAATATACACATGGAACATTTCAAGATGTTAGTAATTATACTACTTTATTGTTAGATGTCATTCAAAATCATAGGTTTGTGTCACTGTGGTTTCTATATATTGCAGTAAAATTTGAACCAAAAGCCTCCAAATCTGTAGCACACCATATGATGTTGTATGGATGTGATGAACCCAGCACTGATCTCCCTTACTGGTAAGTATTACATACGTCAATCCAGCTAATATGAATATTTGCGTATTGTGCTGCTCTAAACTACTAAATACTGGTTAGTTATGTAACAATATTAAAGCAACGATTTTCTAATGAATTGACTCCTTGTGATGTATAGAGAGTATCGAAGCGTGATCAACTGTGACCTACCAAAGATGTAATAAACATTGTCTAAGGAATTGCTTTAGCTCTGTTTTTTGTTGTGTTTGACGATGATATGCCCATGTATATATTGAGCACTAGAAATATTTATGTAATTATTTTTATAAAATTAGTTTATGCCAATACTGAGCATGTATATGAAACGATATCATGTACAAACTCTCAATTTAGGTACATTGTATATAAATCTCCTTCATGTCACTTACAGGCCTTGTGGTGAGGAAGACGAACAAGGTGGTCGCCACAGAATTTGTAGGCATAGCTCTTCCCGCGTCGTATATGCATGGGCATTGGATGGACAACCAAGGGTCCTACCACCAGGTACGTTGTGTTTTTTACTTTCAGCTTATATAATATATGTAGTTACATCAATATTGTAGTGGCTATTGTGTCTGTCTAGAGTGTTTTAGAACGACTTTCGATTCACTGTCATGGCAGACCACTGTCTAAAATTATTATTTGTTGCCTGTCTTGCTAAGGATGCTACATTTGTACCATCCAATAAGATTATTCGTGTGGTATCTTTTATTTTATTTTCACCCAGCAATTGACAAACATCTGCCAACCTCTTATATCGGGTACATTTAGTGTTGTTTATATTTCAAATGGCGGTTCCGCGACAAAATATTGTAGTATTGAACAACATTGAGGTCTATGGAGTAATAGAGAGCTTACCAATATGCATGAAAGATTTCCTGCTATCACCACACTTAACAAACGTCTTATTATAGTTAGATTTGTAGAATTGAGATGTCCTGAGATAATAAAGTGTCCTAGTTGGGGGAAAAGATCTACTGTGAACTACTATTACTATAAACCACAGTTCAGTATGATTGACTATTACAAACATATGTTAAAATATGATTAAAATATTATCGATACATTTGATATCATGTTTTTATTCCCTGACAAATAATGCGCATTCAGATACTTTAGTTAATAGCGATCCATTTTCTTACAGGTGTGGGATATAGAGTTGGTGGCAGAACAGGGATAAACTATTTGATAGTCGGAATGCACTACAGAGAAAAGTTCAGACGTAAGATATTAATATGAAATATGTCAATAATGACTTATTATAAGTACAAACCCAAGAACACAACAAGCCATATTACCACAAAGTCTGTGTTTCATGATAATAGTTTTAACTTCTGGAAATCAAATTATCCAGTTCACATTGACAAGAAGGAAAATTTACAAAATCGGATATGGGTTTTGCATCTATTTCATTATTTATTTTCAAACTTCCTTTATTTTGCGACATATTCCATTGTATTGTTAATTAATAAACTCAGGTATGTGTCGACAATATTGGATATCAACACAAGAATGAATTCAAAATACAAAACAATGTGTTATATCTCTATCATCAGTCTTAACAACGCTGTTAGTCCTGTTAATGTAAGGATAGGCACTTGCATTGAAGCATCATTTCATTGGGAGTTGAGGTTTGGACCCATAAAACTAGTCTAACCCAGTCACTTTACATTGATTGGTCTGTACCAAGCCTGGAAAGTGTGTTAAGGTTACCAATTTTGCCTCATTCTACGATTTTTCTGTTTAATTTTAGAAAAACTGTTCCGAAATGTGTTATTTTTTGCTTTTCATTTATCTTCATAAAACAATATCACCACCCTTGAACCTTTATAACAGATGGCTTTTAGTTTAATTTACTACCATCTAAAGAGAAGAAATCAAGAAAAATATAAATATGACAAATTCATATATAAAACAACCAGAAAAGGACATTTCACTATTCAATGCAATTTATAAAGCAAAAAAAAAACCATAATGCTTGAAAGATGAAATAAATACTTTCTACCACCATACTTTAATATGAGGAAATATCTTACCAATTCCATTCTGCACAACAACAACAAAAATTCAAGAGAAATTCACTGGGAGATATGTTGATATATTCAGTCATACCTGTATTAAGTGGTCACCTTTATTACAAAGAAAAAAAAGGTCTTTTAAGGCAGGTAACCTCTTAAAAGATGTTGAATTCATATGAAATGTTCTATGACAGGACATGAAACATGTGACTTTTTAATACAGGTGACTACTTAATGGATGTGACCGTATGGGGAGGTTTGACTGTGTTAACATGAACATCCAGTTATGACAGTGATTCCAGTAGTTCTGTATAAGATTAATTATGAATGTTAACAGCAGACAGACCCACAAGATAACGTGATATAATTTATCTTGCATTATATGAAAAGAGACCATGATTGAGTGAATTATTGAAGTACCAAATGTATCTACTTGATATTACATTACATATATTAGTTGTATATATACATTGTATGTTCATATAGATATTTGTCCTTATTACAAACATTTTTTTCTGTTTGCATTTTCCAAAGAATAGTTTGAATATACCAAAGAGGTAATCAACTTCCGTAATTGGAAGGACAGACAATACAATTGCCAAAAGGACAAAAAGATGAATAATGATCGACAAAAGACTACACAGAAAATCGATTATATAACATTGAATTTTACATGTCATAGCTTATCTTTTCATTTTAGCTGGACAAACAGATGATTCTGGATATGAACTTCAGATGACATATACTAAGTATGAATATATTGATTTTTGCATACATATTTCCTAAATCAATATCCGGTGGTTTTCAAAACAGTAATAAGGATGTTGATGAACGTGATAAGAACTAATAAAAAAAGATAAAACCATCATTCACTTTCGTAGAATTAACTCTGTTAATTTTGTTTTTTAAATGGTATTTACATTCATAATGCCCCTGACCCGTACTTTTCTAATTCATGACTAGTCACCGGATTTATGAAAGTGTAACATGAATTGACGGGTACCACTAATGAAGCAAGAACTGCTTACCCTTCCGGAGCACATGAGTTAATCCCCGTTATAAGTGGATTCGTGTTGCTCAATCTGTAAAGTAATAATTAGTCGATTGTTGTTTATCTTTTGGTCATGGTTTGCCTGTCTGTCGAGTTATATCTTCTGATTACCCCTTTGATATCTTCAAACTTTTCTTGATGGACCGTACAATTTGCCATGTACAAGATTTATGTTTATACAATGAAAGCTGTCCAAACAATATCACCTGAATAAACCAAAAGTGTGTGTAAATTCAATCCCAATAAATAAAATATTTACAAATTCAACATGTCTAACCCGCACGCCCGTCTGTTAATCAGACTATATCTGTTGATCGGAAGGATGTTGGACAAGGTTTACTGTACTATTAATACTATTAAATATGATGACAGACATAAATTCAGATTAAGATAAGCAACGAATTGGTTTAAAATCCAAATTCAAGACGACCAACGTCGAAATGAAACAAAGCAACCAATGTCGGACGTTATTACCACCTTCTGTGTAATGAAAAGAAAGTTAAAACAGTGATGTTCAATAAAGAAAGTTTAACTTGAACAGTGATGGCCAACAATTCCACCAATATCAACAAAACGAACAACCATCTTTCATCTTAAACCATTTTAACATAAAAAAAAAACTGGATTTCTCGAAACAAAATATATCAAAATTTATACTTAGGTCTAAGTTGTTTTTGTCGCCAGTTGTAGCTGGATTGTTTGATAAAGACTTAGGTCTGAAGATTTATTTTCATAGAAATCGACTCCATTCCTCTGGGCTAGATAAAACCGGTTGATATTTATTGTATTCAGCATTTCTTTTCTTTTTCTTTTTTCATTTTAGACAATCATTTCAGATAGGATATTATATCATGGGCACTATTGGTTATATTCCACCAATGACACAGGGCAAGTAAAAATATTTTTCTATATAATTTTCAATATCATGAGGCGTAATTTCATCTACAAAATAAAACACATAAATGTAAGGTTTTCTGGAAAATGCAAATATTATTTACAACCAATGTCACAATGTTGAAGGTGCATTTTGCTACCATGTGAAATCATAAGCGTTTTGACCTTTGTATACTATAAACGCTGTTTTTATTCATGTTGGTTGGTTATCTTTGTGGACAAGAGGGTTGTTAATTGCACAAACACAATTGGTGTATAAATCCTATGATAAAAGGGTTAATCTGGTATTGTCATGATGATATCAGCAGTGTGTTTTATAAATTTCAAAAACATTGGGTCATTTTCTGGTGAATCAAGGAAACTTGCTTTCTTATAATTAATGTATTTACCTTTATTTTATAAATAATGTTAATATCAGAATGCCATGTTAAATATTCACAAACGGATAGGGAAGTTAGAAATCGTAACTAAATAATATATTACTAAACAAGTACATAATATAACTGAAAATAATAGTCCTAACAATCCTTTCTTAGAGTTTTATGCAGATACTGGATGTGACTACAGAGATAATGAAATGTTGTATCCACTAGCATATCGAACACATTCTCATAATCTTGGTAAGATAATTGAGTAATACAAATATATACATGTTTAAATGTTAGAAATATCAATATACTAATTTGTGAGAAGTTTTTGGGCGCGGGGGCACTTTTGTTAGAAAAACGAGATAATACAAGTCAGGATGTTAGAAATTTATGGACACCATGCATTGTTTGGTTTATACATACTGTGTGCGTCTTGGTTGAAAATAAACTTCTATAGTTCCATTATTTGTGTTGCAGATTTTGACTGCATGGCGTATGTCATATTCATAATATATGGAATAGGTATTGCTAGCGCTTCCGGTTCCGGTTCTTCCAAGATGTTTGTTTTACCTTTGTGTTTGTGTCATTGTTCTTATTCGAATTTTCCTCTAAAAGATACATTTATTTTGTATTTAGGTTTTTGAACATTTCGAATCAAGTAACAAAAAGTAAAAACAATTAGTTTTATTCTTCAAAACATGTATCTTGGAATAATACTTTGGCATTACATTCACAACTTGTATGTAAGGTCCTCGAACTTTGTTCATTAGAAAGAAAGATTGTAAGTTAACTCAGGGCGTGATTATCATGGCTCATCGTCAGCGACCTCAAGAAAATATGCATGTTTCTTTATGTTTCAGTAACCTTCTGTGCATCCTTTCTGTTCACATATATAGAACACGGGACGGTTTGTGCTATATCCCTTCATTGTGAAGTATTTACATTCATAATGTTCTTCATCGTTTAGGTGTGGTCACATCAGCCTTTAGACTACGGAATGAAACATTCACAGAGATAGGTAGAATGTCACCTCAGCTTCCAGAGGTACAGTATGGTTCATGTCACATTTATTATTGTATGTTATCATATTTATTATTATTTATACATGGAATGTAGGATGAAAAAGTTGCTGGTCTTCTCACAATATCACATCAAACAATATGATAAAACCAAGATGATGAATTCAAATTTGCACTAAAGATCAGACATTTTACTGGCAGCAATATATATATATATATATGTAATACACTCTGAGATGAACATGTTAGAGGATTGAAAACGTACGCCAGCTGAAACGAACATAACATCTTTTAAGCTGAAATTGAAACGGACATTACCATATATGTGTGATCAATGACAACAAAAACGTACGTATATATTTTAGTACACACAAAGTGATGAATAACCTTAAGTTACTTTTTATCTTTTAGTTACGCTGAAATTCAAAAGTTTGAAACGCCAAATAATTTTTAAAGTCTTTGGGAGCAAGAATACCTAAACAGGGTATACATAATAATCAAATTAGGCTATGGCTACATATGACCGGGTGAGATGAACCTTAGATGATCATTGCACTATTTAAGAACTGTAAATTTCTCAGTGATCAATATATCGTGTAAACTTGCATTGTCATGCCGAACCACAGACTACCGTGCAGATGTTGCCCTCCTGAACTAATAATTCACCAACAAATGTATCGACCGAGCGATAGCAATAATACATTAGATATTTAATGTAGTGTTCATGTCGTGCCTCTGAAATAACCTTCAACAGTAAGCTCAAATTCGAAAGACTGAGAAATCATTTTTTTGCTCAAAACTGCAATTTTTGTTTTCTTAGATTCAGCAACTCAACAATGAAAATAAACCTATCATGATGATAATAATTTTAGTCTGGTAACTATAGTTTCCGATTTTCGTGAGAACTACATTTGTACAGTTTAAATTTTTACGAGAAATATAGTTTCCAATTATCTCCAAAAATGAATTGCTTAGTTACTAATGATTTTTTATAACACTTTTTTCAGACATTTTATGATGTAACAACCCCCGGGATGGTTATTGCAAAAGGAGATGTGTTGGTAAATATTTTATTATGTGATCAAATTATGCATGTAAGCTCGTAAGATAATAAAGCAAAATTAATCGCCTTTGTAGTTCATGACAAACGTGTTATTTGCATCAAGTGCTTGCTGTCTTTTGACTTTAATTCAATCTGATTTTGTTGATTGAACCTGATGTACTATGCAATAAGTTTACTAGAGAACTAAACCAGCGTACTGAGAGTAAATGTCTGATCACTGTACATAGTAATTGGTTTGGTTTATCAGCCATCTCATGAGTACCAAATAATTGATGGGCGAGAGCCCAGGCAGTAACACAACAGGTGCCATATGTGGAGCAGGAACTGCATATCCTTCCGGAGCACCTAATTATTCCCTGTTCATTGTTGTGTCTCAGTGTGATTCATGTTGTTCATGTTGTCAAATTACATGTCTTCTTTAATTTAGTTCTTCTTACAACCCCTTTGTTATCTTTAAACTTTACTTACAACCTGTAATACATCACATGAGGTGAGAATCAGAGTGTGAAGTCATGTTAATTGTGGTGGGCTTGTCACAGATTAACAGCCATAACAATTTAGTCATATTCATACTTGTTGAACTTTTTTAGTTATTACAAGTCAAGCACACCTTGTCCTATCTGGTTTGGAAACATTTATATAACTTTTGACAGGATAACAATATGTACATTATCAAAGGTCTTGTAGACCAGTGCTAACTTTTTTCCATGGATACTTCTTTCATTTTACTCAAAATTAATTATCTTGTACATTCAAGTACCAATAATCAAATAGTCATAGTGAATGTTGAGATCCATGGAAATAAAAAAATAAAAAATATTCTTCAAAAGACATTTTGATATTTGAATTCAAAATAACATGTATGTATCTTGATCTTCCAGATTGCCCGGTGTACCATGAGTAGCCAAAGAAACTTTGACACAAATATTGGGTATACATGTTTTTACTTTTCATTTTCTTTTAAAATACATCCTGATATCAGCAAAACATAAGTCTATCTTTGTATAATACTGCATAATAAAATACATTAAAAAAGGTTCAGGTTGCGGTGTTTAAAGCCACTGTCAACACATTAAAAACAATGGAATAATGGAACAAATGTTTACTTAAAATGGTATAGTCAAATGAGGTGAAAAGGATCCAATGATATTACTTTGGAATATCTGAGTATATATGTTATCCCCAATCAGAGATGGGTCCGATTACTTTCAATGTAATTGATTAAATTACAATTACTTTGCCAAATGTACGATTAAATTAAATTAATGATTACAGCATTTCTGAAAGTAATTGATTAAATTAATGATTACATTGGTAAAGTAATCATGATTAAATTAATGATTACATTGGTAAAGTAATCATGATTACATCTGATTACAATGAATTTTAAAATAATTCATAATTGAGTTTTACTTTGTACTTACATGTATTTATTAAAACATATCAGTATGGGTTCTTTGATAGTTCTCGCAAACTTTTTTTTCATTAGAATATTTTTTGTTGACATTGTATTCATATTTTGTGAAATTATGATATCTTATAAAATTGAGCAAGAAAAAAGCACCATTTACAAGAAGCATTCTTATTAGATATGAACACTAAAATAACTTTTTTTGGACATAATATGTTAATATATTATCCATAGACACGATTTGAGATTTATTTCCATTGTAATCAGAATGTAATCAAAAAATAATCACGATTACAGGGTATTTTGAAAAGTAATTGATTAAATTAAATTACATGTAATTAGATTTTGGGATGATTAATGAATACAATGAGTACTCGAAAAAATGTAATCGATTACAGCTGATTAATGATTACAATTACAATTACCCCATCTCTGTCCCCAATAAATTAAAACCAATTGACTAAATATTTACTTCGAGTTATTTAAGAAATTAATTTATCCCAGTTTGAGATAGAGCTTAGAAGGTAGTGCAGTCTTTGTTAAAAGTTATGTCATCAGTTTAAAACTGCATCAGTAGTGCTTAGAGCACTCATCTCAAATGGGATAGATCGTGGGTTCAGGTCAAACCAATGACTATAAAATTGGTATTTGTGGCTTCACCACTAAGCAAGCAGCATTCAGATGAGAGAGCAAAGACTGGTTGGCTCAGAAACAAGATAGTGTGTCGGAGTGGATCGACATGTCTTCCCATGGACTCTTGTTTCAGTGATTTGCGACTCTGAAATGTAGAGCAACAATAGAAATGCTGTTCCTCTTCTTTATGTCTAAATGTAATGTAGGATAGTCTCTCATGTTCATTTACATCTATGTCCTTTCTTACTAATTAGCACTATAAAAATCCAACTAAGCAGATATCATTATCATCTCATCAAAATTTAACTTGTTACACTCACTCACTTCACCAGTTTGTGTACCATTCACATGACATTAATTTACAGCCCAAGAAACATAGATGAGATGTGCAATTTCTACATTATGTATTACACAAAGAGACAAGAGGACATACTAGAGGACAGGATATGCTTTAGAGACCACAATACCTTTCATCTGAAGGATTTCATACCAACTTTACCAGACAAAATCAGCTCAATAGATGGACTTCCAAAATTTGACAGAATTGACCCATTTGCTGTTTAGGTTGTATAACCATGGAAAAGAACATAGAAAAATAAAGCACTTTACAAAATTTTTATTGTTTTTCAAAATTGTAACAAGCTTAGGATGGATGAAACGTTGATCCAAAAGCTCACATTGCCTTTTTTCAGATGAGCTAATAATATCATAATAGTAAAATATCTCAAAACAACATACAAATATATCTCAAAACAAATGCATCTGTTAATAAATAAAAAATACTGTAAACTAAAATAATAACAACAAAATATACATCTTGGACGGAATGTTGGAACACAAATATAATATATGAAAATGAAAAAAAATGTAGAAATCTATGTCTTTAAGTTAACCTTTAACCGTAGCAATAGTATATCAGTTAATATCTGTGCAAACAGCTTATAGCCAATATATTAATTATTATAACAGATTTACCTGAGAATTTCATTCCGAGTTATTATTTAAAGATACATATATAGTGATGAATTAACCTACATGATATAACTGAAATACAGTAGAGTTCGTTTATAACGAAGTCCAGGGGACTCTCGATCTTATTTCGTTATAGGCTGATTAGGCATCGTTGGTTATAAGAAAAACAATGTAGAATTACCTCCCCTTTTGAACATCGCATTCTAAAACTTTCCCTGTAAGTGTCAGTGTGAACAATATTTTCTGTTGCGACGCACCAAGATAAAGAAAAAAAAAATTGATGTAAATTTTTATCTAAACGTGCATTTTCGTATTTATATGTCGTTAATCCCCTTGCAAGCCACGTATCATGTCTACCTTTAATAAAAGTGGATACATATTTCCCTTTGTACACACATTTTTCACGTGAATGAGAATCTAGAAAGGTTTCCACATGTTGGTAATATATTATCGATCAAAGTGTGCTCTTGGGGATCTAGAAACTTTTGTAACAGGTGAAATTAAGTCACATGCCGAGTCGACAGTAAATGAACATCCGAAGGCTTGGGGCTTGGCTTGGGTGATATAAAGGTTAATGAAATTTCAAAGAAAGATCAATTGTGTACAAAATAAATTGGTAAACAAAAACGGCAGTTTAAAGGAATTATGGCTTGTATGAATCTTTTATCGGAACAAGCTGTTTTACAAACAAATTTTAGTCGGCTTTTTTTCAAAGTGATATTTTAAAATAAAATATTGATCAATTAACTACACAGGAAATTGTAATCAAAACAATCAATAAACATGTACAACCTGTTAATCACATCATTAATACCCATTATATTGTTTGAATATTTTAAAGAAAAGTCTTGATTGACATCATTAACAACATCAAAGGTAAGATTATTGATTTTTCAATTACCGACAACGGAAGTGTCAGGAAGTGTCAAGTGCACGTGACCATTCTAATATGTGATCGTCCGTGCGAAACAGAAGACAGGTAAACAATTTGTTTGTTCAGCAATTTTCTTCGCTATATCAGGTCAATTTTGAGTAATAAAAACGTTGTTTGGATTTAAAATTCTCTTCGTTATAAGTCTGATTTCGTTATCAAAAATTCGTAATAGGCCTTCAAAAATACATTGTTTAAATAGCGAAGGGACCGGGAATTTATCTTTACTTCGTTATAAGCCTGATTTCATTACAAGCCTGTATGTAATTACTATGTTTGATGTACTGTATTGTCTGATTATTTTTGAAATAAATATTGTTTAAATTAAGCCTGTTCGCTTTAAACAAACTCTACTGTATTGTTGAAAGTGGCGTTAAACACCATAACCCCTAACTCAACACTTATTTTTCAGAAGGAATTGACAAATACAGGAATTTATACGATGCACATGATTTTAAAACCTAAAGTGGGATTTCATTTTGTAGATATGAATAGATCATCTATTTTATGAATCAAGTAGTCTAGGGTAAACTTGTTTTAGGATATGACTTATCATCATTATTATAAACCTTGCTATGACTGTGAAAAGTAGACAGCAATTAAAATGCTGCTTCCTTACTTCAAATTTGTGTAAAGTTGGATAGTCTCACATATTTATGTACATCCATACACTTTCCTACTAAACTTAAATATAACAAAGGTGATTCATGAAATTATTTTTTTTTCATACATTGCCTTAGATTCTCGTATTTAGAAAAAAATCTTAATCTGTTAACAGCTCAGTTTTAGTTTTGGTAATTGTTTTATTTCACAGTTAATATACAGCATGTTTAATTTACTTTCAAAAAGTACAAACAAAATAAAATTAATGCAACTTATCCTATGTTAATTTTGTCATGTTATCTTGAAAACACATGGTTTCACTGTTTAAAATAATACTGAATTTATGTAACCACCTATTTACTCCAGTCTACATCATTTAGGTATGTAAATCAACAGAAATTAGTTTTAAAATCTCACAATTTTTCATCATATCTGTTCAAAAAGCAATTGTATTATTCATTATTCATGATGGAAATTTTTTACATATAGATTCTCCTTCAGTTGCCCGTGGGTTACGATATTTCTCCACTCAAGAGAGTTAAATTTAAAGTTTTAACCACAAGCCGTCAGGCGAGTGGTTCAAATTTTAAATTTAACTCTCGAGAGTGGAGAAATATCGTAACCCACATGGGCAACTGAAGGAAAATTTGTTTCTCCCATTATTTAACACAAAGTTTATTTCAAAATTTGAAATTAATGCGTTTGAAAATAATGTGGGGAAAGGCACGAGACATTTTAATCCTCTAGAGGATTACAGATTTTTCCACCACTGTTAAAACGCTGTAATAATGGGAGAAAATAGTTTATACTTTTCTCTGATATGAATCCTTTCTCAATAAATTAACATATTTTAATTTTTAGCATGTTTTAAAAAATTAAATTAACAATCAAAATTGAAAATTCTTGCAAATATGCTTGACTTTCCATTATTTTCTTCTTTAAAGCATACATATTTTTGAAACTTGGTTTTTGATCTTAACCCATTATATGCATCTGCCCACGGCCACTGTATTGGGTCTAGATTGTATTATAACACTAGTCTTTAACATCTTATCAACTTCCTGTACTACTTTGAATTATTTCTCTAATTTTATCAGCATCAGCTTTTAATTGTTCATTGTTTGGATCAATTTTCAGTGCACACTCATAATCTTGTAATCCTGAAATATAAGAGGACAAAATATAGAAAATACTTATATATTATAATAATAATGCACTGATCATTGACTATGAGAAAATAGTATACATAGTGCAAGACCCGACGGCGACTAGAAGTTTTCATGTCAGGTGTCATATTTTGAGAAAATAGTATACATAGTGCAAGACCCGATGGCGACTAGAAGTTTTCATGTCAGGTGTCATATTTTAACCTACCAATCAGTGATTAGCCTACAAAATCTTGAAGCATCACAATTTTAGATGTCAGTGCCCATGGAAAAGTTATTTAACTATTTTTCTGAATTTTCTGTTTAAAGATGACCTTTACTCCATGTAAGGTTTATGAATGAATAAATTTATGTGTAATATGTTAGCTTTCATTTGTCGAAACTCAAATTATGCAATCTGTAATCTGGATTGTTCTTACAATACCAGTTTCTTTTTTGTTTTGTGTTTGTTGCTATCTAAGCCAAGGATAGGCTGTTATCTGCTTGGTCAATAAATGTTTACTGTCTTGTATTTGATTGGATAGTCAAAGATGAGTGAAAGATAGTTTTGGGGTAATATATGGCTTTTAAAAATATTTTCTCAAAAGTTCCATTATTAATCATGTGATAGGGGAAATCTTGGATTGATTATCCCAATAAAATGCTTAAGTTCTGTAGGGGTCTATCCAATAACCTTTAATAAACAAGTTCAGTAAATTCATTTAAATTTAAGCTTTAAATCTAAACAATTAATGTGTAAATTGCAAATCAAAAATAGAAGTAAATGTAAACCAGATTGATAGATGAGTGACCAATAACTTCTGAATATTACAGATTGGTAATCATTATTTAGAAAAAACAAGATCTGTATATTCTGCATTTCAAATGTCAATTAAACAACAGCGATTATTATACCTTACAAAATATTTTACTAAATAAAAGTCAATGTGGATGTTTTACAGAAAATTTGCTGACAAGGGAGACAACCCTATGGACAACCCAAACATATATAATGTAGAGGGAAACAATACGTTGTCGCCTGGGCTACAACCCCTGACAACTGGGAGTGTGTTGAAAATCCCAGATTTTTTCAGTCCGGTTCCGTAATTTTATTTTCTATACCAGAAACTATTTTGTTGTCGTCTGTAAAACAAAACATTAAACCCTCGGGTTGACAACTTTTGATGTTCACCTCATATGAAGGCAATAATTGTACAGTCAAACCTGTCTATAAAGGGCATTTTGATTTCAACTATAAATTTCTGAAGTCATAGTGTATTGGTGCATGTAAAATAAGTTTATTTTGAGGAAAAAAGTTTGGAAATGTTTTATCTTCTGTAATAAATTATAGTTTCTGAATGGCCAATTTTGCTGCCAGGAAATGGACAGAATGCAGGATTTTACACCATTTATCCCAGGGCTTCTGGGGGCCTTGAGCGACCCGGAACCCCTGCTGTAAGGCACCTTGCAAGTGAGGTGGCAGGCACATCTGATGGGCCCCTAACAAATTGTGTGGGCTACCAAAATTAATTTGGTAGGGGCCCACTTGGCCCCTAAAATATTTCCTTAGCTTAAAACCCTGTAGAGGTTCCCTTTAAAGGCATGTTTGACTGTATATTATATCTATGTGTGAGTAACCATCCCATAAAACAATATTTTTGACATCATACATAAAGAGCAGAATGGTTCCTTGTGCATTATAAGATAGTGCCCTTACCTTCAACATACAGCTCCAGTTGACAGAAAGCTGTTCCTTTCCTAACTAAAGCTTTTACTCGACTAGCAGCATTCTGTGGAACCGGAGGATGGAGTAAGTCTATTGCCTGTTGAAAAACAACAAATATGTTTTTTTATCATAATATATTTACAATCACATTGTTTTACTATATAATAGTAATAAAGACAATTTGGATGTTTTAAGGAAATTTTTCTTACAAGGGAGACAACCTGGTGAACAACCCAAACATATATAATGTAGAGGGAGACAATAAGATGTCGCCGGGTCTACAACAGGTTGTCATCCGGTCTACAACCCCCGACAACCGGAAGTGAAGTGTGTTGAAAACCCTTGTTTTTTTCAGTCTAGTTTTTGTATTTTCTATACCAGAAATTATTTTATTGTCTTTGCAAAACAAAACAGTCAAGCTATAAACATCTTTAAGAGTAGTTTCAGAATAATAAAACAGTTATTGCCTTCATATGAGGTTAACATCAAGTTGTCAACCGTCAAGAGGTTTTCCCCTCGTATGAAGGCAACAATTGTATAATGTTCCATGCTAATCATATTCCTTTTGGGAAGTGAACCATCACAATTTCTGTAAGCTTTAATTTTCATATACATTTTTCAAAATGACTTTTTTATAATCACAATTTCAAAAGCCATGTGCTAAGTATCGTGCATACTAAATTAGATATCTACGTTTTTATTACGACTGTGATAATCTGGGTATTATTGTACCAACTGTCAAACTATTGTTTTTTCTATTTGGTATCTAATCTACATTATATATTATCAATTCATATAAATATTTCTGTTAATAAGAATAGTTGAATCTTTTTATTTATGGATAAATTGATGAAAATAAAAAGTCCATTCATTTTCCTTCTACATAAAGTCAAACATTTGACTAATTCAAAGTAAAATCACCATTCCCTACATTTTACAAGGTTTAACTATTTCTTTGTGATAATTAACAGCATATAAAATTAATCATTTGTAAACAGATGGCATTAAATCATTAGCTATAGTCATGAAAGTATCTTGTCCTTAATATTAACCTTTGAACAGTCTTCTATTGCTTTGAAGAAATTTCTCAGCTTCAGGTGACAAGCAGCTCTGTTTGAATACAATCTAAGTGCCAATTAAGGAACAGTATTCATATTTTGATATGCAATATATTTTAAAAATCTTGGATCTATATTATTTCTTCCATTGATGTAATGATTAACCTAGAGTATTTGTAAAGGAAATGTCTTATTATTATGTGTTTGTTTCATAATAATTCCAATACACAAATATAAACCATTGGTGACTGTGAGATCAATAACAACAATCAAAGGGGTTTTCCTTTCCTTTACTTTTGTTCGATATATGATTTTGTCTAATGTTGAACGTCTACCCATGGACTGTTCTTTCACATCCAACTAAGCATGTTAGTCTAGTATAAAGTAGATATCATCATCATCATCATCATCAACATGTGTTACTTGTTCTTACCATGACATAGCTGGAATATTGTTCACTTGGCACTTGATAACAATCACTCGTTCACTCTAATGTTGATTGACATTATATGGCGAGGGTTCTAGTGTTTAACGCCACTTTATTTCAGTACTATTGTGGTGGTAAGAATAACTGGTGGAGATCATCAGAGTACCTGGAGAAAACCACCTATCTGTCACAAGTCACTGACAAACTTTATCACATAATTTTGTATCAAATATACCTTGCCTGAGTGGGATTAAAACTAACTACTTTAGTGGGGATAGGCATTGATTACATAGATAGCTGTAAATCCAACTACCATACGATCATATGATGAATCAGTACTGCTATTCATGTTTGTTATGGTTAGTGATTTGATTTTTGGTGTTTAATGCCACTTTCAGCAATATTTCAGCTATATCATGGCGACCAGTTTTAGTGGTGGAAGAAGCCGGAGTACCTGGAGAGAACCACCGACCATGGGCAAGCAACTGGTAAGCTTGCGGCTGGGAGTCGAGTGCATCCTTTTTGTAATATACACCGTATTGGTAATAGGCTTGTATGAGTTGTTAGGTAATCCAACTATCTAACTCATTGAGCCATCGGATGGCATCCAGGCCCTCTTATGGCTTAGTAGAATTATTGTCTATAACTATTTGTGTTTTTTTACCTAATCTTACTTACAATGTATTTTATTTCTACACATTAGTCTTTTTGTTTTAAATTGACACAATAACAATGTGACATAATAAAGGATACGATGGTAGCTGTGGACTATATCTAATAGCTGTTGAATAAGCATTAACGGCAGATTGATAATTCCCTGCTTTGAAGAAATCACTGTAAAATAAAATATGAAAGGGTTATAAGCAAACAAATCAAAATATCTGTCATTCAGTGGGGTCATGATCTTCACAATTACATTATGATTTTAAATATTGCCTTCAGATAACCAAACAATGCAGAAAATATCAAATGTTGCAATAGTTATCTAACATTATCTGTTATTGTGACATTTGTCCTTTGATCTCCCTGAGTAATGTCATCAGTATCAACAAACTAACATTGATACATATATAATATTATTGATTTGTTTTACAAGAATGGATTTCTTAGAGCAATAACCGCATTTAAAAACAGTTCATTTAAAATGTTATATTTTTATGATTATATTATTATTATTGTGCAACAGTCATTCATATTTTTCATCATCTCTGATGGAATTTTCTTAGAGATCTATAAATACACATAATACATATTTCTATCATTTAAAATTGACCTGAATAAACTATTTTTTCTTTATTTTATATATGACAACTTTTAAATCTTGACCTACTTTCCTTGTTTTTGTATTTTTGTACAAGACATAACCACTTGTAAATCTTAACTTACCTCCCCTTGTTTTATTTTTTTTTCATTTTTTTTTGTATACAGCAATTACGACTTGTAAATCTTAAATTACCTCCTCTTGTTTTATTAATTTTTTTGTATACGACAATATCGATTTATTAATCTTTACTTACTTCCCCTTGTTTTCTTTAATTTTTTTTTTATGCAAAAATAACAACTGGTTAATCTTAGCTTACTTTATTTTTTTATTTTTTATTGGACGATTAGAACTTGTTACTCTTAACTTACTTCCCCTTGTCTCTGAGGAACACTGGATTCTTTTCTTCCTCTGTCAAATCGGCATCCTTTATATCTATAGCTTGTCTTCTTTCTGCTTGTTTTTTCAACCACTACAATGAGTAATATACAAAGTTCATTATGGATGAATTTAATTTCTTTAGTCATTCAACATCAAGGTCACCTTATTCTCCATAGAGGCAATAGAAATTATTTAAGGGCTATTCAAGACAAAAAAATACATATGGGGGAGGTTGAAGGTGCTTTTTTCATGGCCCACAAATTCTGTATTTTTTTACTAACTTTCAGTTACAAGTACAGTCGACTCTTGTTATCTCGAATTTGATGGGACCATGGAAAAAATTCGAGTCAACCGTAGTTTGACTCAAGAGGAGCTATGAAAACCGGAAGTGTAGTTTGTTTAATGACGAAAGGGAGACAACTCGAGCGAAATTTTGAAGAGCTAACACCAGCATCGCATGTCCCGATTCTCGGAACGATTTAAAACTTATTCGATGTTTTTGTTGCTGTTTTTTTTCTCTATTAAATTCTTTGAATCTTGTGGAACAACTGAAATCTTCTAAATATCTTTTTTGTGTGTATGATTATGTTTTTCAGCTGATGCATTGTCATTAAACTTCACCCATCGTGATGTATTTTTCTTTGTGCAATATTTACAATAAATTGTGTGTTTTTATGATTCAATAAAATTTCCCCTTTTATTACAACTGTTTATTAAGAGTAACATTTTTTTCAAATCTCTCAAAATTGAGAAATCATACATCTTCTTTAATCAAAATTAATTTCCGACATTAGATAAAACACTTCCGTTGTGTACTTTTCATAATCATTGATGTATGCCGACCCAAGCACACTTATAATGTTATGAATTGATAATTTTTGATTGTACATATCTAACTTGTGTCATAATACCAAGCCAATTCAAATATTACCACTAATTAATTTGACAGATTGTGAAATAAACATGTGAAATAGCCTAAGGTAATAATGTCAAAGTCAATGACCGGATGTTTCACCTGTGAGTCCGATTTTAATCCCAATGTAATTATACACATGTTTTGACAGGTAAATTCGACTTAACGAATGTAAATAATATGGCTTTCTACATCTCGGGACCAAAACTTTTATTCGAGACAACCGAAATTTCGACTCATCCGAATCCGACTCAACAGGAGTTGAATTACATATATTTATACACAACGAAGTCCGGGACTTCGATAAAAATTTGATTCAACCGAGTTCGAGACAATGAGAGTCAACTGTATCTGATAAAAGTTACAAAATACCCACCACTTACATATGAGTAATATAAAGTGTCTTTCAAACCCCCACCCCTTCCAATACAATTTCTGTGAATAGCTCAACCAAAATGTTAACTATAACAGGACAAAACTTTGCTTAGTAATTGTCATATTCTTTTCCAATGTAACATAGCTCAAGTCTAGGATCTGACATTATTCCTTCAATATTTAATAATATTCTGTACCAAATTATAGGTAGATCTGTTAGTTTTAGTCACACTGAACATTAAAATTTCAACATGAAAAACTATGAAAAATAAATATCTTGTTAAGCCTATCTCTATTAAAGATTATCTTTATTCAAGAATACACATATCGGTATACTCTCCATTAATTAGACGGTAGTAGATGGAAAAAAGGATTTTCAACTTGAGAGTTAGGGTTAGGTTATAGTGTTAATACCACTTATTTCAGTTATATCGTGGCAGTCAGTTTTATTGGTGTAGGAAATCGGAGTACCCAGAGAAAACAACCAACCTGCAGCAAGCCACTGACGAACTTTATCACATAATGTTGTATTGAGTACACCTCGTCTGAGCAGGATTCGAACTCACAACAATAGTGATGATAGGCACTGATTGCATAGGTTTTCAACTTGAGTGTATCATTAAACACAAATTGTAACTAGAACTGTGAGTGACCTCACTGAGTGATACCCCCCGCTTGTAGCTTAGTAGGAGTTGCGCTTACAAGGTACATGCCGCCCCCCCTTTTCATGAAAGTATAATTTGAATTATCTCCCCTTTTAAATTTTGGACAGCAACCATATTCCTTCATGCACATCTGCAGNGATAGGCACTGATTGCATAGGTTTTCAACTTGAGTGTATCATTAAACACAAATTGTAACTAGAACTGTGAGTGACCTCACTGAGTGATACCCCCCGCTTGTAGCTTAGTAGGAGTTGCGCTTACAAGGTACATGCCCCCCCCCTTTTCATGAAAGTATAATTTGAATTATCTCCCCTTTTAAATTTTGGACAGCAACCATATTCCTTCATGCACATCTGCAGCTAGTGTACTACAAGTGTGTAAAGTTTCATAAAAATCCAATAAGCCGTTTAGGAGGAGTTGCTCTTACAGGGTACATGGATGGACACAGTATAAGTTGAATTATCTCCCCTTTTAAATTTTGGACAGCAACCATATTCCTTCATGCACATCTGCAGGTAGTGTACTACAAGTGTGTAAAGTTTCATAAAAATCCAATAAGCCGTTTAGGAGGAGTTGCGCTTACAAGGTACATGGACGGA
>MJUT01053566.1:781343-792978 GCA_002080005.1 Gigantidas platifrons
TAGGTACGAAACGACCAGGTTACGAAACGTCCGCATCCCATTTTCTGCACAGATTTAACCATGTATTGACTTCCGGTGCATGAACATTTAGTCATTAGTATATAGAAAAAAATTGCTATTTCTACCATAGTTGGGACTTCGTCCCATATTCATTCTACAATAGCAGGTGATAAAATCAAGAAAACCTCATAGAAAATATATTTCCAAGCATTTTGAAATGTATGGAAAAAAGTGACAATATTTTGTTAAATTTTCTTTTTAAAAATAACTGCACAAAATAACTAATGCTTAAAATATAACGCAACACATCTTCATTGTTCTAAAATTAAAATTTTCATATTTGGGTGGGGGGGATAAATTTCAAGAGACTGAAATAATTAACAATTAACATAACACTTCTTCATTTTTCTAAATTCAATTATTTCGTATTGATGAAAAAACGACAATTTTTATTTTATCATTTGGATTTCAAGTGACTGTAAAATAACTAATAATTAAAATATAACGTCTCACATCTTTATTTTTCTAAAATATAAATTTTTATACTGATGAAAAAATTGACAATTTTTATCTTGTTTATTTTATTATTTGCAATTCAAGTAACTGTACAATAAATAATATTTAAAATATACCATATTCATTTATCTAAATTTAAATCTTCATAATTTATCAGTCTACATCCTCATACAACTTCCATGTGTATTATAATTTTAAAGTTGTATTTATACATTGTGTTAATGTTAAAACACCTCTCAACAGTAGTTTTCAACCTTTATTTAACTATAATCCCCAAATGTTGATATGGCATTAAACTACTTGTAAATTGCATGGGCCTTGACAAACAGTTTGGTTGTTTTTGTTTTGCACACTTGATAGTAATCTTGGACAGTATGATCAATCATTACTTCCGTGGTATACTCAGCTGACAGATGTTGTTAAACACAAATTTAATCCAGACATGCCAATAACATTTTACATATCTGGTTTCTCACCAAGACAGTTAATTTCTTTGGGTTTTTTTTTATTGATAATGAATCTGTTAGAAGCATATCTACTCTGCAGAATAATCAACATGATGATGGTGGCCACCAAATAGTATAAGTATCAATTATTTTTTTAAATCTTTATACAAATGTAGTAATTTTCCACACAACCCATTCTATCTTCTTAGCTAGTAGTTACTTAATTACAATCATATGATAACCTTGCTTTTATAGTGTCCATATTTATGTCATCGCCATTGCTTTAAATTGTCTGGTCTTCTTGAGTTAATGGAAATCTGTTACAGAAATGTTTAATATTTATTTATTTCTGTATGTCTGGGGCATCATGGTCGTGATCGTATGGTAGTTGTAAATCTAACTACCTGTGCAATCAGTGCCTATCACCACTTAAGTTGTGAGTTTGAACCCCATTCATGGCGGGGTGTACACGATGCAACATTATGGTTTCCTCCACCAATAAAACTGACCGCCACGATATAACTGAATATTGTTGAAAGTGGCATTAAACTCCATAAACCAAATCAAAGCTATAAAGACAATAGGGTTGGGAACCCTTTAAATGGTTTTATCTCCCATCCCGGCCTCACATTTCTGTTCCTGTTCCAAGCCAAGACAAAGGAATCAACCATTATCAGCAAGGGAAGGGGGTTTAGATTTAAAAATATAAAATCTGGGTACATATTTTAACTCTGCTTTAAGTAACCTAAAAAGGGATATCCATGGTTTATTAAAAGTACAATATTAAGATTCACTTAGAAAACTCATCTAATACATTGTGTAGGTGAAACAGAAAAAAAAAACGTTTGATTTGTCACATCTTGTAGTGAACTTGGTTTTTAATGTTGTGTTGTCTCGAAAATATATTTTCATTTTGATGTGTTATGAAAGAAATATTGTATTGTGACATATAAAAAAAACCAGTACTCCCGAGGGGATGTCATGATCGTATGGTAGTTGGATTTATAACTACCTATGTAATCAGGGCCTTTAAATTCTCCCTCTCTAGCTCGTCTGAATTTAAATCATTTCTTGTCTAACTCATGGGGACATAAAAAGACAACACATAAATTAGGTTTGGTTGCTCGCAGTAACTTTTCTTCTTTTTTCTTGCAAAACAACTTTTAATTCGACAAATAGTACATATAATACTTAATTACAAACATGACAATGTACTAAACAAAAATCAAATCTGCAGCGAAAAACTTATAACGTCTGAATCGTAGTTACTGTGAGCACCTTCGATAATGAAATTATTCAAACAGGCCTTTATATATCAATTAAAATACTCCACCCTAATTACCACCAAAACTTTTCTCGTACAAAAGATACCTGTTACTACATGTATTTAAAACCTGGAATATGCATACTATCCAAACAGGTTATAACCCAACTTTATTTATAGCTTACATATATAGTTAAAGGGAAAAACCTGTTATCAAACGAAAAGAAATACATGTCACTATTAACTTTGTGAGTTAGAAAGTGTACTTGATACAACATTATGTGATAAAGTTTGTCAGTGACTTACGGCAGATTGGTTGTTTTTTTCCAGTTTCCTCCACCAATAAAATTGATTGCCATGATATAACTGAAAAATTGTTGAAAGTGGCATTAAACATCATAACCCTCTAACCCAGTACTACCCCCACTAAATAATACTGATGATGTATTCTAGAGTTACATGTAGGTTCAATAGCTGTTGTAATCTGTCTTGTTTTCTACTACTGAGATGAACTAACTGAGATGACACAAGAGATGTGGAAGCAAGAGCTAATATTCTTCTACAAGGTGAAGGGCAGATCTTTCATATTTCATCACCAAGGTAGAATGAACGTGGCAAATCAGACCAAAGATGTTTGATATTGTGAATATACTAACATATAGATTAGATTAGATTTAGATTAGATTTTTTATTGATCCAAATTAAAGGGCCCACGAAGGGGCATACAAACATAATAACATAAGGTGATTGCATAAAATATCAAATAAATTGTAAATAATTTATATCATTGATAACAAGACAGTATCAACTAACCCCAATAGTGTTAAAAAACCAACAGAATTAGATCAATTCAAAACTTCATTCTTTGTAAGATCTGCAGACAATTAGAACTAAGAAGAAAATATCTTCCAACACACAACTGCAGAAAGATTCAAAGCAGTTACTTATATAGCTGGCAACATGACTAGAGTGCTCTCTCATTCTGGTGTATAATAATCCAGTAATGATTCTACAACATACATGTACATTTGTATGCATACAGATACTGTGAAATTCAGGAATAAAATACATAAAAAATTGGATTGGAAATAAATATATATACCAAAAAAAAATGTATATCGATGAAATAGCAAAAACAACATATTACTTTATTTATCTCTCATTTAGACAAAACTCATAAACAAAATATTATATATAAAAACATGCTGAATAAATATATCCAACAATTAAATTCACTTCATATACATTTTGTATATTGGATACTCATAATTATTTGTCAACAAAAACATGAACAAAAAAACCTGGTAGCACATATGCACCCCTTTACATATGTCCCAATTGGCATTTCATTCCCTCTACCAAATTCCCCACTAAAAAATAAATCTTTCTTTCAATTTTTTGTTGTTGAAAATGTAATTAATATCTCTTTGAAAGCAAGGGAAGCTAGGAAACTTAATATAGAAACTTCCATAAATGCTTCAATTAATTTGACCAAATGGTCTTTTAATTGGCCAAATCACAAACAAGAACTGCCCATATCGGCATATGGCGGCAATATTAGTTGTATGATCAGCACGAAATATGAAAATACTGTACAGGATATCCCAAACATCATTCCTACAAAGTAACAATTCATTGCACCTCCTAGTTTCAGAGGAGAAGATTTTTTAAATTTCAGCCAATTAGAAACATGAATTGCCCATGACGATCATGTTTTTTGTCCAATCTGGATGAAATGAGGAAATCTTTTAACTACCTTCCATATATGCTTCCTGTAAAATGTTCCTTTATTTGGCCAAATGGTTTCAGAGGAGAAGATTTTTAGAAATTGATCAACCACAAACAAGTATTTTTGTTAACATATCGTGCCAGAATGAGCAATCTTAATAGAGGACCTTCCACAGATGCTTCCTACCAAGTTTCGGTTCATTTGAAGAAGTGGTTACTATAAATTGACCAACCAGAAACAAGAACTACCTACGTCGACCATAATTGTTCACGGATCAGCACGAAATGAGCAATCGTTATAGAGAACCTTCCATAGATGCTTCCTACCAAGTTTAGCTTCATTTGGCTAAGTGGTTTCAGAGAGGAAGATTAACATGTGAAAAGTTAACAGACAAGTGATGGCAAAAGCTCACATGACCTAATTTCGACCAAGTGAGTTAAAAAATGTTTCCTCCTTTTTCTTTGCTTATATTAGCTTCAATTCATTTGTAATTCTGATAAGAACATTCCTAACAACAGGCAGTTGCAAACAACATATAAACTAATTTTAATATATTTTACTTTCGATACTTGTCAAGTTAAGCAAATAAATTTGCCTTCGTCGGCTTCGTTTTCACATTTTTTTTAAATTTAAAATTATGGCTCATAAACATGATAAATCTGAAATGAATAGGGTCTACAAAAATGTAAGTTAATTCTTTTTATTTGCTATTTACTTATAATTACCCCTACGAACACTGCAGGAACAAATGTACTGGAAATGAATGGTTATACACATTTAAAAGAGCTATACGCGCTTGGCATTGCATTATAGGCCGCAGACAAGACTCGCTCGAGCTCCTTCATACCTTTTACAACAATCAAGTTTAACATGAAACCATAACTCCTAAAAGAAATCTGCAGCCACAGGAATACTTCTTGTCACAATCTTTAAAAAAATACCATGGATGAAAATAGAAATTGTATATATACTTTCAAAATATGCAGAAATTCAGAATTTTACTCCCTTTTTCATGGAAAAGTCCCCCTTCCCAGAGGATGTGTCGGGGGTAGAATAGGCACCAGGTTTCTCCGTCCTAGAACCCCGGGGTATAGAAATGGGACCGAGAGCTTCTTCGACTTGAAGGGGCATCCGTCGGTTGTGCGGGATGTATAAATTCAAAACCAACCTGTCCTTCGGATGAGACGTAAATAAAACTGAGGTCCCGTGTTGAGAGATTGCCACCCTCTTCGCATGTTAAAGAACCCAGTGTAACAGCTCATGATGAGCATTATGCTCATGATGAGTGGTTCATAGGAGACTTGTTGCACTGGCTAAATTTTCCGTCCCTACCCATCACCTTTCCTTGTTTCGAGTCCTGTGGCGTTTAATTTTTTTTTTGCCCATTGGCCTATCTGTCCCCCGTTTTCAACCTACATATTGATTTATTGTAAACATGTTCTCATCCTGAATATAGCTGAAAAATTGCTCGCTGGACGTTAAACATCAATCAATCAATCAATCATGGAAAGGTAGCTCATTTTCTTCATTGACTTATAAAATAAAGATGAACAAAATTGAATGAAAAATAATGAAGTTTAAACTTTGGAATTTGGACCTGATTGGGTACTAACATTTACACATTATGGAGAAGACAATACAGGAGTCTGAATCCCTGATATTTTGACATTATTTAAAGGAATTATACTAAAAAATGGTAAAACCAATCTGACCACACCCTAACCATAACATGCAAATGTATTAGCTGGACTCAGTTGTATGTAATCATATATTTCCTACATTGACAATTAGCATTAGTGTGCTTTTTTTTAAGCAATTAAATGTTTAACCCAATTTTTCAATATCCAATCATTTGCAAAACAAAATATTAATAAATAAATTAGTTAGAAATGAATTTCTCTCATAGAAAAACATGGTATTATACACAGAATCACACAGCTACTAAGTCTTTAATTTCACTTTCTGGTTTATCCTTCAAAGATGGAACATGATCAACTGGAATATTATGAAGCTTCAATTTTGTTATTTTAATTTTCCAGTTGTCATTAAATCTGGGATCTTTAACCAATCCAAACATTTGATCAAACACTCCTAAATGTTGGTTTTGTCTATGGATAGATCCACACACTACTACAATCACAAGTCCATGTTGTTCACTAATTACACGTATTCCTTCCTTACTAATGTTAGGATTAAACAATAAACATTCACTTTTAGTGAAAGATAATATTTTTTCCGAAACAAGCTGGGATCCAGAAAATTCATCACGAGAACTTTGCATATCTGTTATAGTCATCAACTTCAATGTAGCTTCATCCCAAAAATGACATGGACCAAATTCTTCTGGATTTATTCCCATGTGAGGGTTATTTGAATTTAAGACTTTATAAAACCATGCTGCAAATGTTTTTCCCAGAAGTTGTAATTCGGATGATGTTTGTTTTGATGCCTGGTGTGTGTTATTGGCACCTTTTGACACAGTTGTACACATCTTTTGGGGTATCTCTGTTTGTTGTAAAGGTTTACTAAGGTCATCTGAAGGTGAACTTGGTGGTACATCAGCGTCATAATGCTAAAAGTATATAACAAAAACAATATTATAAATATGTTGGGTGAGTCATTTCATATAAATCTATATTATTTGTTTATTATTTGTTATCTACATTTTTTGTTTGTACATGTAAAAATAATAATATAACTACAAATAAATTCTAGGTCTTATTTGTTTGAATATGCAATCAGTGGACGTAATAGTGTGAATCAAATTAATATAAACATTAAAACAACTCCTTCAAGAGAAAGTCAAGTGAGTGATTGTTGTTTAATGCCAAGTCAGCAATTTTTCATCTATATCATGGCGAGAACAATATGATTTTAAATGAGATGTGATGATGATGATGAGGTCCGCTCTGTACTAGACTAACACGCTGAGTTGGATTTTTATAGTGCTAGCTCACTGAAACAACAGTCCGCGGGTAGACATGTCGCTCCGCTCGGACCCATTATTCTGATTCCGAGCCAACCAGTCTTTGCTCTTTCTCCTTAATGTTGTACGCTTAGCAGAGAAACAAAAAATACCAATTTTATAGTCTTTGGTTTGACCCGACTGGGGCTCGAACCCACGATCTACCGCACTCGAGATGAGCACGCCAACCATTACGCCATTGATGCGGCTAGAGAGAAAGTCAAGAATATGAACACAGCAAATAGCTCTCAAAAGAACTTTGTTCACCCACCAAATACACACATAATATTAAAATTGATATTCTAATAAGAAAAGTGTGTAGAGTAGACCTCCTCTTGTAAGACAACCCCTTCAGCATTGAAAAGATGGCCTAATAAGAGGTAGGGTGGTCTCTCTTGAGGAGGTTGAATGATTTAGCAGCATTTTACTATAATAGTGCATCTGAAATATGACCTGTCACCTATCACCACTGATGCTGTGGGTTCAACTCCCGCTCAGGGCAAGGTGTACAACATTATGTGATCAAGTTTGTCAGTGACTTGCGGGAGGTCAGTTGTTTTTTTTCGGGTCCTCCGTTTCCTCCACCAATAAAACTTACTGCCACGACATAAATGAAATATTGTTGAAAGTGGCATTAAACACTATAAAACCAACCAAACTACTTGCAATTTGGTAAAAAGTAAAATCACAAATTTATCTTAAATGTATAAAAAAGGTAAAAATATTTTACATGGAGATACTTAGTATAACATTAAAAGACACAAATATAAAACAGATTGTGCTGAATTGTTATTCATCAAAGTCAACTTCGACAGAATGGTCATGATTTTTTATGGAATTTGTCATTTTTACTTTATATGTATATGCGATGCAGTCAGATTATTGTAATATTCAAAGAGTGTATGATCAAAGGTAGGAACTCCTACTGTTTATTTAGTCATAAGTTGTATTTTAATGCCTCAAAATTGTATCAGAAGTGGGAAAAAGTTGCCAAGTGTATGCCATATTTATAATGTTTTCAAGTTCAGAGATACAAACATCTACATAACCTTTTCATACATTTCCAAGTTAAATAATGTTATACATGTGTATGCTGGAAGTGCCTAGCCTACATCATAAACATCATGTTGTACTATTTTAGAATTGTTTTTTTTATAACAAAAGACCTGCATTCTATAAAAATGAATGTACATGTAGTATGTGTGGCAGGATGACTAAACTCTCAAGAGTTACAGTCATTAGACAAAGAAGAATTTGAAGATACCAAAGGGGCAATCAAAGTTCAGTTTTGACAATATTGTGCAATTGATTGTTATTTTATCTACATTTTCATGTTTATTACATTCAGAATTTGAGTTACATTGTAGGGTTATAATGTTTAACACCACTTTCAACAACATTTCAGTTAAATCGTGGCGGTGGTATTAGTGGAGGAAATCGGAGTACCCAGAGAAAACCATCAACCTGTCACTGACAAACTTTATCACATAATATTGTATCAAGTACACCTCGCCATGAATGGGGTTCGAAGAAGCCACAACTTTAGTGGTGATAGGGACTGCTAGCACAGGTAGTTGTCAATCCAACTACCATACGATCTCGACCACAGCGGTTCAGAGGACAATACATTCTGAAATTGACCAACCAGAAACAAGAATTGCCTATGGCAATATGGCAGTCATGTTTGTTACGAATCTGGCAGAAATTAGCAACCTTCCATAGATGCTTCCTACCAAGTTTCAGTTGATTTGGCCATGCGGTTTCTGACAATGGGAAAAGTTAATTGGAGACGATGGATGTCAAGTGATGTCAAAAGCTCACATGGCCTTTGGCGAGGTGTGCTAAAATATAACCTCTCCGTGTACAAATAACAGAAACATCCATTTTTGCACCTTAGGGCCTCTTGTTTGGTAACAGGTAGGGTTACAATATCCAAAATCAATAGCAACCTTTATCCAGTGACAAGGATCATTGTGTTAAAACTACATCTTAAGTTATCATACAGAAACCATTCTGTCTACAGATGGATGACAACAATGACGATGGCGCCACAACATAATACAATCACATATAAAATCTTTTAAAAACAAAAAAGGAATTGCAATGTTTTTTGCTATATGTTCAATCTAATATATAATATTAAACCTTCATTGCTTCTGCTATATTTTTAGATCCCCATATCTCCAGCATCTTTCTTATTATTGTTCTTTTATCAGAGTTAACAGATATAACCATTCCTTTTTCTGTTAAATACTTGAATAATATATCTCGTTTCAATCTTTTTCTTGTTAGCAGCTGACATGCTGATTCAGAATATGTTATAATAGCTCTTATTGCTTCTGTTAAAAAAAAGAGAAAATAATTACTCATGCATGTTAATACTGATGGTGTTAAAATGAAGTATTTACTAGTACACATATGACTCACTAGTACAGCATCTGAAAAATACATGTGACTTACTCAAGTTACTGGTACAGTGTCTGAAAATACATGTAACTCACTGGTACAGCATCTGAAAAATACATGTGACTTACTGGTACAACATCTGAAAAATACATGTGACTTACAGGTACAGCATCTGAAAAATACATGTAACTTATTGGTACAGCATCTGAAAAATACATGTAACTTACTGGTACAGCATCTGAAAAATACATGTAACTTACTAGTACAGCATCTGAAAAATACATGTAACTCACTGGTACAGGATCTGAAAAATACATGTAATTTACAGGTACAGCATCTGAAAACTACATGTGACTCACTGGTACAGCATCTGAAAAATACATGTAATTTACAGGTACAGCATCTGAAAAATACATGTAACTTACTGGTACAGCATCTGAAACACGATGTTGCACGCTACGTCGTGCTACACAATGTAAGAATACCCCCACTCGTTCATTTGTAAGTCGCACGGTAAACAGAAAGTAGATGTGTGGTAAACCTGGAAAGGGGAGACACACTGACAGTACAAGTCATCATGCTAAAGCCATATATCAAATATAAAATCATTTCTTCCAGTAGAAGCTGAGATAACTGTTACGAAATTTTTCATTACAGCAAACATGAAAAATTCTAAGTCGCACTGTAAACAGGAAGTAGATGTGCGGTAAACCTGGAAAGGGGAGACTCTGAGTTCTGGTGAAACCTATTGGAGTCTGAACATAGTCAGGAATTATAACTGGTGTAAATTGGTTTATGATTTTGTAGAAATTGGTCAATCTGCGGTTTTTTCTTCTTTGTTGTAGGGTTGCCAGTTTAGCTCTGTAAGCATTGATGCTACGCTTTCTGTATACTGATATTTCCCATATACAAATCTGGCACCTTTTCGTTGGACCTTCTCAAGATGGTTTATGTCTTGTTTTAAGTATGGGTCCCAAACAGACGACGCATACTCTAAATGTGGTCTGACTAATGATGTAAAAGCCCTGCTTTTAACTTCTGTTGAACAGTTGTAAAGATGTCTTCGCAGAAGGTTTAAGATCTTAATATATTAGCCTTGCTTGTGATGTTGCTGATGTGTATTTTCCAGGTTAGATCAGAAGATAGAGGAAATCCGTCAATAATGTACCAGAATCTCTCAATACAATCAATTCATAAACAAAATTCGGATGTCGACACCAATCTAATTAAAATTCTATCTTTAATTGCTCCCGGTTTAGTTATGTCGCGCATAAAGCGACAATCGGAGTAAACAAAGATCAAATTTTAATTAGATTGATGTCGATACAAAACAAAACGTAGCTCCCAGGGCAGACCCAAATCTTAACGAGATTAATTTATCCTCGTACTATTATCGATTTTCCGATATAGCGATTGACAGTGTTAGCCCTTCATTCATGTCTTTTATGACGATTGGAATTTTCAAAGAATGGCTAGTTAAATACACGGGGGGGGTCACTTCCTATATACTTGTATATACAGATGTGCCGCTGGATTGGGTCGGTTTTTTTGAGCTGTCAAATATATGACTGGGGTGGAAAATTTGCATTAGGATATGTCAATGGGTGGTAATTGATAAGCAAATAATATATGAATGAGTCTTATCTTTAATACATTAATACACAGATATATTCCTATGTCTGATAACTACGATCTGCAGTTGATGTCCTGCGAGGATTTGACAATTAATCCTCAAATAATCAAGTGTCAAATTAATATATCACAGGATGTCTCTTATCTGGACCTAGTCCGAGATTCCTCTGCCGTTCGACGACTATTTACATCTTGCTGTAAATAGTTGTCGAACAGCAGAGGAATCTCGGACTAATCTGGACCATGTCTGTACAAACAATTAATAATTAGCTGCTGAAACATTTATTGATTTATCACCTAATTACCCTTTTAACTGTTTAATCTTATACAAACCTTATGTCACTTTTGAAAAAAAGTAATTTATAACATCCTATGATGCACGTGTTGTGGAAATTCCACTGGTCATTGCCAGACACTGTGTATTCATTCAAACACAATCTCGGTTTCAGGTAAATAAAATATACGAATGGGTCGACATCTTAGGTAATGAATAGGGGTATATGAATAGGTAGGATTTTTTTAATGTGTCAATATATGACTGGAGGGTATTTTCCAATTCCCAGCTACACCCCTGTACCCCCAAATTATCAAAAAAAATAACATGTGCACTGTGTAAATCAAAATAAAATGGATGATCAGTGATCGGGAAAGTCCAGCGCCATGCGCAATTTGCGCAT